>KN716183.1:111099-130607 GCA_000816705.1 Dictyocaulus viviparus
TTATTATTATTATTATTATTATTAATTTTAAGCTGGTAATAGTATTACCTTCTCGCTTGTGATTAGTAAAAACCTGCCAAATATGGTTAGATCAAATTTCCATTGTTAAAAGACCTCAATTTTCTTTGTATTCCATTCATTACGGTAATCGCTACCGTTCCTCCCTATCAATCAATACCTACGAAGAAATTTGTAGGGAAAAGTGGTCGAGTCAAGAAAAGATTGATTGCCTCAAAATACAGTTCAATATACAATCCGATGCTTGTTTTTCTACTCAAACTACTATCTATTTTTGTAATCAACGGGTTTTTAGATGAGAGAGAAAAATAGCAAACTCAAAAGACCTACTATTCTTTTTTGCACAAGCTCTCCTCCTTGTAAAGCTCGTTGTATTCTCTTGATGAAGAGCTGAAGTGTGTAACTAAAAGAAGCATGAACAGCAAATATACTTTGTGTTTTGTACGATTGTTTACTTTAATAGAGACTGTTGAAGTTCTTTCTATAAATGTGCCCCAGAGAAATCTGAAGATATTGATTACTGTTATTGATCGGTTTCAGTAAATGATCGTGAACGACGAATCAGTTTGTCGATGGCTGAAGAAGGTTCACCAAGAGGATCGAAAGATATCACTGATGACGTAGTTCTCGACAAAAAAGGTACGTCTGCAGTACTAGTCGGCAGTATATTCTTCATATTATTCTGCATAATGGTATAGAACATTTAAACCGTTGATATTTCGTCATCAGATGACAATGTAAAGATAGATGTTTTTTTCTGTGTGAGATTTCTAATGTTACGTCGAAAAGGTGAGGTGCTATAGGAGGTCAAACATGTATGCCTCTGTGCAGCTTTATTCTTGTATTGTATAAGCTTTGCAGTGTGCATGTACCGTACCGCTTTTATTGATCTACCGCTTGCAGCTAATAAGTGCTATGAAGGTTGCTTCCATTTCTTTGCTAAAAGTTTACTGTACTGATAAAACATTACTGTTACACTTACAAACTTCTACTTAATGATTTTTCAATAGAGGGAATAGTTAGGGAATATCGCATTTCTCAAGGAGGATGACAAGCTACTTTCCTCACCGCGATAGAATCGAATATGGCCTTAAGAAAATGTTTGAAGATCAATAGTGTATTCACTTTTTGTACTGCGGAAGTTGTCAAATATCTGAGGTTTTAGCTTAAATTGTAAATGAGCTGATTGTTGAACTATTCTTAGTATTCTGAAAACTTATTACTGACAGATATCGGGAGTACACTGACACTTTGGTGGTTCAGCGGTAGGATACTCGCCTGCCACACTGGCGACTTGAGTTGGATTCCCAGGCCGATGCACCATAAGGGTGAAGGGTGCATATAGAATGGTATAGTAAATTCACACACATTCCACATGCACCTTTCACTTTTGTAGGTGATCTTGTCAGCTGGACATGAGTACTGAGTTATCAGTCAATTTTACGACGTTAACAGATGTCTCAAAATAGCCAAAACCTAACAACGTCTTCAGCAGAAGTATTCTCTCTCAGAAATTCTTTGAAAAAAGATGTATACCAAGCTTTGCATCAGTAGGAATGAGATGCATCGATTTCATAGAACTGAAAATGTTAAACCGTTTGGATCAACATAAAGACCTCTTCGCCATGGTGAATTCTTAACGTACTAGTATGATAATTAGTTTATCACGTCTTTAGACTTTAAGTTCATTTGTGAATGAATGAGGCCTTTCACTCAGGTCACTGAATATACTGAAATAGCCAAGATCTCATTTCACTCTTCTATTACTATTAACTCATAATAATTTGTCTTTTGAGGTCTTTTGAAAATTCTGGATCAGATAATCTATCAATGGCTCCACAACTTTAAATAATGTTTAATGTGATCTCCTTCGTTGAGATATTGATTATCCCGATAATCAAAAATTTGCATAACTAGAGAAGAACACGGAACAAACGTGTCAGGAGTTTCGTAGACATTAAAAAAATCATGACTCATTGTCAAAACTCAGAGCTACCTTCTTCATTTTACATTTTACTTTCGGTTTTCTTATATTTATTAAGAAAGGAGAGTTTTAAATTCAAATTTAACATCATTGAGGTAAAAAATTCAGCCGAATTGATCTGTAGTTTCGCTTTGATCATAAAGGTACCTCGAAATGTGATGTGTTGTTGAACGATGAACGATGACAAGATCTCAGATGATGTAGATGAACATCGAATAGAAATTATGTGTGCCGCTTGCCGCTTTAAGGTGTACGTCCCCCATCGTTGAGTATACGTCTATTTTCACGTCAATCAACTCACGACGAGTCTGTCAGTTCAACTCAAGGCTCCACGAAGTCCTCTAGCTATGCGCCCGATTCAGGATCTTTTGGTTTGTTTACCTCTATGTATGCATGATAGCTTAATTTCTTTTTCCAACGTAACGCTTGAGATTTTATGCTTTTTAAAGAAATCCTTGATATGCTTCTGATAAATTCAACTTGAAAGCTTTTGATGTTTGTGTGAGGCTTATTGTGCGAATGAAGCAGCTTTGAAAACTCAGTTGACGTTGTATGTGGAAGTCAACTAAAGTTAAAGATCATAAAAACTCCTTTGTTTTCCGAAATAAACCCAAAATTGGTACAGTCGAAATTAGTTTGAAATAAATATGTCTTTAATGGTTAAATAAAATCATTTCCGATTTCATCAGGTCGTAGAATCGCTGCTGGTAGACAACGTCTTCTCAAACGAGGTTCACCGATAGGTCAACAACCATCGCTGGAATCTAGTCATAGCAGAAGATCATTCAGGTAAATTTTTAAAAGAAAAATCATGGCGAAAAGTACCACTTATATATTCGAAATATTGTCCCACCTTTAAAAAAAGGATTTCTTACCCTCAGCAATGAGGATGTAAGGCAACGCTTAATTTTTTTTTACAAATTTTCGCTTTTGGGAAATCACCTGGATCAACGCCAAGCATCAACATTGCAAAAGGGCGTTTTACTCAGTAAACGTTCACCTACTTTCGTAATGTCTATGTTTCCGTGGCATACGATAAGGCAAGAAGAAGTACCGTGTCAAAAAAGTGGGCTCGGAGCTTTGTCCTCTTTGTTCTGTTCACCACGTCTTTCATGCTGTTATATGTTTACCAAGCTGCATGTTTCCTTGTACTGAATTCTAATTCTAGTGTGATGCTATTTATCATATTGATCCCAGAACCTCTAACGAACACACTATCATAGAGTTAGAGCAATGATAATGAAGCTGCTCACCGTCGGACCGTGGGTCCTATCGTCCGATTATGATTTCCGCATGATATTCTCGACGGTGGCTGTGAATAGTTTTGGTGAAATAGTATCGCCTCGTCGGACCACTCTTTTAACGCTGATGATGACGTCTTTATAGAACGGGTAATTTTGTAGTAAATTTCTTGTATAACTCACAGAGAATCTTGATGTATCTAGTGGGAAGCGTTTGATCAGTCAACACTTACATGATCGCTTTTGTCTCTATAGAGTCGGAAGCTTTTTCGAAACTGCTGTAGGTGAGATACAGTAGTTTCTTATACTCTCCTAATTTCGTAATACTTCTATAAGTCTTCTGATTATGTGAAGATGGTCCATCGTGCTAAAGGCTTGAGGAAACCTTGCTTGCTCACGTGGCTGTTCTTTGTCTGATGTTTTGCTATTCCTATTAAAATGAGTGATGGGAAAAGCTTTTTTAAAAAAAAACACAAAAAACAGAGAGTTTTCTCTAAAAGATTCTGTTGCAAGGATTCGTGCGTTGTGTGTAGAGATTTGAAAAATCTCCACAATTGAACTTATGTTTACAAGAACTTTACTTTAAAATTGGCGCTAAGCCTAATCTTAATATGGTGGTAATTGACTGCTAACTACTCTGTGCACCATCTTACAGAAATTGAACTTCTTCATCTCATTATCACTTATTCTTCCAAATTATTCTTATAGCAACCTTACAGGTATTGAAGGCGTTTTGATTGAGGCGAAATCCAAACTGTCCACGTAACGATATGTAGATCCCTACCACTGCGCTACGCATGCTCCTTGTGTTCATCAAACAAAATGGGATAGTATTGATAAGATAAGCTCTGGCGTCAACAAATCACTGTTGCTGGATACGCCTACGCATTCGTGTTCAAATTGACGTAGCGGGTCTGCGTATTACCGTTGTAGGTCCGCCACTGCGCAATCTTTAAGCAGAATATGAGGGAAAAATGTAACTAAATAATAAAAATATCGATTGAGATCATATTATGTTAGCTATTCTGGGTTCGTGAATATTTTAAGAGTTCATCCTTACCCTGTTATCTTTTTTGTTTACTGGCATATTCATTTTCAGGTCTCGTAAGCAGTCTAAATTACCGTTTCCGGATGATCCTGAAGATCGAATTGACGGTTCGTTTTGAACTAACTGGAGTTCCTCCTTTAGTTTTTATTTTGCAAAATATTGATTTTTTTCTTCGGAAATCTAAAGTTAGGTGTCAATAAAAATTGCAAGTTTACGGCCTAATGTTTTTTTCTTTTGAAAATTTCAATTTTTTTTTTCGGAAATTACCACTGAACCTCCAAGTAAAGCTTGTTTTTTCTATCAGCTTCCAAATGCAGATTATATTTTTATTAAGCACAACGATCGTCACTTGGAGGACGAGACTCGTTAAAGCCATTTGATGAATCGTTGACGCAATCACCAACAGATACGGTAAACCCGGTTAGTATTTGAACACTCATTGATCTTTTTTCTTGTTTGAAATTGCTTCTTAAGTAATTATGCCGTGAAAAGTGTTTTCTAGAGGACACCTAAAGAATGTTGCCCTGAACTTTGAACTCAGACTCTTGTTCATGTCTAAAGGGGAAAAATGAGGAAAAACTATTGAATATAATAACGATATAATAAGTTGGGTGATTTGAATACCTTTAACTTTAGTCATCGATCGATAAAGTGAGTCACTAGAAAAGTGTTGGTCCGTTTAAGTGAGCTTCAAGCTTCAGTCATTCTCGAATTCTTACATAACCTTCTATTATTTGTCGCCCAGCTCCTGAAAGTAAGTAATGACTCATAAACGGATTTTCGATCTGAACAAACCAGTGCCTTCCATCCCTTAAGAGTCGGTGAATTCGTACCAGAATAATTTTGAACCGGGAAAAGCACTGACCTGGTAACAGCCTGATCTTCTTGAATCATTGAGCTTTGAGCACTTTCATCCAAACACCTCCACTAGAAAATGAGGGCAACGAATAGGTGGAAGATCTTCATAATAAAAGGCAATACGCTAATGTTTATCCTTACCTTAAAATAGTTGAAAATAGACAGTTGGTATCGGATAGTGCGAGGCAAATCTTTCGTTTATTTATGAGAAAAATACGATATTTATAACGTTTTATAACTTTACCGTATTAATTTTAAACGTTTAAATTAATTTTAAAGCTAAGACGATGCTTTGTATTGGTGAAAAGGATGATCTGGTTTCGCTTTCGGCTTGAGTTCATGAGTGAAAAAAACGATCAAAACAAGATATCTTATAAAGAATTTGTATTAAGATGCAAACCCATACTGCACCTCAACAAGGAGCTGCACATGTTCAGCAACTCGCTCCAAAGAATCAATTTGATGACGAGGAACAGCATATGCTTTCAAATCTACCGTGGATAAAAGTACGTTCCTAGCCTTCTTTTACCTTTTCGCATTCATCATTGACTCCATGATAGAAAGAAAACGGATCAATGCTTAATTAAGCTTGTCATGTATACATTTATTCTATAGAATTTTAAGGTTGTAATTCATATGGCAAATATGTTTGACATGAAATGCACACATGAATCGGTTTGCTCACAACGATGCTTTCTTCGAGTAAGCCGTCAATGTCATCGACTTACTGCCGCTCTTTTATCACTTTATGGAGATCAAAGGTATGGATAAATGATCGATTTTTAAACAGATTCAATGCAACTGAGCTTGTCACAAAGCTTGAAGCCTTATACAGGTGTCGAATCCGAATGTCATCCTATAGAATTCTTCCTGCTCTGCTACCATGCAGGCATTGTTTTGCCGGTTTTAAGCTCTACATCAAAAATAGTACATGGATTACGTAGGATATTAGATTAATACGGAACAGTTACGCAGTGGTGAAGGCGCCATAGCGATACGAAGGCCTGAATTAGCTCGCGGCCGCCCCCCAGGCCTACAAAGCCTGCCATCCCTCCGGGTTGGTAAATAGGTACCGGAGGAATTTGGATAAGATAACTTGAATTGGGGGAAAGTGATCAATTTAAGTAACCGTATAAATCAGACTCACGTTCAACCACTTCCACGATATCACGTTGAATGGGAATGCGTAGGCTCATCTTGCCACAAGTGATAGATGATGAACGCCAAGGCTTATCTTGTCTTATCCTAATCTTTTCCTTATTAGTTTAATAACCTCACACTACTCCGTCCTATTATATTTAACAGAAACTGTCTTACTATGCAGATTATTGATCGATAGCAAGCACTGAGCTTCTCATTATCTTATACATAATCCTACATGATTCCGTTATATTATTTGTTCTCTTAAGATCTTATTTTTGAAAGATCCAACCACTTTTAAATGATGTTCATACAAAATATTCTACTGAAATTCCACGAAACTTATAAAATCTTTACATATTTTTAGAGAAATAAAAACTAAAGCTGATAAAAGGAAGCTTCTATTAGCAAAATGGGAAGGAGAACAACAAGCTTTACGTCGTGTAAGTCAATGAGTTATTGATATTTTCTTTATTAAATAGTTTTACTATCGTTAATTTTTTTCCTACTACTACTTTTTTGGATTGATTACTCAATGAGAACTAAATAATACGGTTAATATACATACATACGGGGGTGCAGCGGCGCAGTCGTGGAGGTGCCACAGTGACACGAATTCACGAATCAGTTCGCCACCGCCTCCCAGACCTAAAAAGCTCGCCATCCCTATGGGGTCGTTAAATTGGTGCCAGAGGAATCTGGGTAAGACAACTAGCACTGACTTTGTGAAGAGTGGTCAACTCAAGTCATTGTGTGGAAGAGGCTCGTATTCAACCACCTCCACAATACCACGTTGAACACAAACGTGTAGGAGCATCCAACCACAAGGGATTGATCGATTAGAAAACATCCAAGCTTATCCTAGCTTATCTTATCTGTGCACATAGTTTTTTACTTATCGGTTTATTTATTAGAATCGTTTGCATTAAAACGCAAGGCCATCTAGATCTTTCTATTGTAAATATTAAAATTTCTTCTAGTAGAATGTTAATTTTTTCGATATTTTATGACATTAGCAAAAATGTACCACTGTTGAATTAACTAGGGAATGCATTTTTCTAATCGATATTTTAAAAATTAAAACACTAAAAGAATAAACAATAATCAGTGATCACGCTTATGATAGTCATCAACTGATAGGCTTACACACCTCTAATCAATCGATTTGCATGCTTTTCATTGATGTTTGTTTCTTCTCAGTCTATTCATTCACGTCAATCGGCTGCAGTACCACGACGTGAAAGTGCAATGGTTGGATCGAATTCCGAGTACAGCAGTAAAGCTATTAAGGTAAGTCACTGATATTGTTTTGGGATTACTGTACGAGTTCGAAGGAAATCTCTTTTCCAAACTAGAAATTTTATTGAAGGCTTAATTATTGAGTCTGTCTCACGCATAGATGGTCGACGGTTCAAATCCGACCAAGATCAAATTTATTTCTAGGCTATGTTAATGGAAAAAATGATGCAAGAAAAAGAACGTGATAAAGAACGAGAACGAGAAGAAGCTCCGAAAAAAATCAGCATAGTGAGCACTTTAATTTATTCACAATTTATATTTATTATTGATCGAATTCGTCACACTTTCTCCATATCTTTTTTATGTTCTTTTTTGTTTTCCATCCGTCGCTTGCCTCGGGCACTCTTTCTTCCAAAATGTTTTAAAATCATAGTTATTGATTTTAGTCAGTTTTATTCCATAGTGGTTTTGTGGAAATCTGTGGTGCTTTAATTTTAGCAATTGAACTTGAAATTGAGGAAAAAAGTTTTCTTAGACTTAGTATAATCGTAAAAAGCTTAAATTTTATCTATGGGGTTTATAAGGTCAAAAAACTGAAAAAAAAGTCTCTTAGTGCTTATCTGAGTCTTCTTTTTGACCTTTTCATCATAAAGAGGGAAAGTGAACTCCTACCTTAGTAACGCTGTTAGCTTAACTACTGCTTCATTAGCATATTCCAGCTTTTCTCCTGAACTTGTTACTATTTGACCTTCCATTATGACGGCTATTGGATTTTTTGCTTTTCTATCGGTTTTCGATGGAACTTATAATAAAATGATAAAGCATTTCGTGAAGGGATTTATTTCTTAAAATTTCCTCTCACATGATGTATGAAATGATCGTTACAGTATTTTTGAATATGAAAATAATTTAGGATCAAGATCGCAGTTCTGATATTGTTATTGAGGAAAATGAGGAAGATTCCAGGAAGGCAATGCTTCACTATATTAGAACTTTGGTAAATATTTTATCTGTTAACTTTTTTGAATCCAAGACACGTTACAATACACTTTTTTTTATTATAAATTGGATAGCATACCTTTTGTAGCCACAGTTACAGCTTGAAAAGCCTTTTGTAAGCTTTCTGCCATCAATGTTGTTAATTTTTGGATGGAAAAAACAAACACACTCGAATCAAATGTAAAATTATTAGAGCATAATATTAAAGCTAAGTATTTTTATGATTTTCAGAACAATTAGTGGAGGGGAAAACTCAAAATTTGTTGACATTGAGATAGAACTGCTTTTGTTTAAATGATTTTTCCTCATTATGGAGTTCTTTAAGGTTCTGAATCTGGTGCATGCACCTCTATCAACTGCACTTAAAAGCTGCCTTTTACTAACACTCGATCAATACAAGCAGTTGATAGAAGTCTCATGGCAACTTCTTCTTAACGATGATCCTCATGTTGTTCTAACCTCAGGTCAGTTTATAAAACTTATAACTCTATGATTTGTCACTCATTTCTCTTTATTGTGAAACTGTTGATGTGATTGAGTCCAAGCATGATCTGTGCACTGACTTGTCGACTCAAAACTTTATAAGAGGTATAAGATATAAAGGTGTTTATATCATTAGAATATTCTGGCTCTAATTCACAAGTCTCAGAGGGATGAATGACTTCGTCTATCTTGAGGCTAAGTCCAATCGTCTACGTAAGACTGTTACACCTCCTACAGCTGCGCTACTTTCACTCTTAGCTCTTATATATCAATATTCACATAACAATATAATCATAGAGTTATACCTTCTTATTATAAAATCGCTAGAGGATACAAAAATTTTCTTGATTTTCCTTCTATTTAAGCTTCGATGTTTGTTGCGGCATGTGTTCGTCGTCCAGAAGACACTGTGAAAGTAGTGAAAGCAGCGTTGGAATCACGTAAAGCAACTGAACGAACAGAGGCAATACAGAGGTCAGAAACTTTCACTCTTCTATTTTCGTTTGGTTGTTGAGGTATGTTTGTTTAAACAATGAGGATTGTTAATGAAAAGAAAATTCATCATAAAGTATAAATATCGATTGAATTACCAACTGCAATCCAAAAAACTATGTTACGCCGTTAGTAAGCTGCGATAGAAAGCAGAATAAAGCTGAAATCATATTTGTTCTAAATCAAACTACCTCCCGAATTATTGAAACTACATATGAAAATCTCACAGTACTGTTGAACAAGGATGTATTAACCAGTTAAGTTTTAATATACAATTGCGAGACTCGATACCGTAACTCACATCGAACCTCATAGAGTTATTACTGAATAACTAATGTTGTAGTATTTTCTTCGTTATACGCTTCAAAAAGTACTACCTAGTTCACTTCAATACTATTCATGTAATTTCAGCGTCATAAAAACGACATTTTTTCTATATTTTTTAAATATTATTTCACTAAATCATGACGTCATTTCAATATTATGCAAGTGGACTCAAATTGATTTAAAATTCTACAGCTTTTTGTTTTGAATTCTCTTTAAAGTAAGGTGTTATTTTAGATTTTATGCTTTGTGGAGAAATCGATTTCATGTATGGTTGAAAATGGAAGATGGTGCTCAAGCTTCGTTTAAGGTATAGCACGTTCAGTTATGCTCGTATAAATATTTGATACATATCGATTGAATCTTGAACTTCAATGAGGGATAACTTCAAGCTTATACTCTAGTAGA
The DNA here is from genome assembly GCA_000816705.1 of Dictyocaulus viviparus. Taxonomy (NCBI): domain Eukaryota; kingdom Metazoa; phylum Nematoda; class Chromadorea; order Rhabditida; family Metastrongylidae; genus Dictyocaulus; species Dictyocaulus viviparus. Next base: position 121,334 of record KN716183.1, read on the forward strand.
ACTAATAATTGCAATCGGTAGAAAGTCACGTTATTAATGTCATGTTCAGGTACCACCTCCTGGAATCGATTTCACTCTACCCTCCCCACCAATCGGACAAAGTCAACTTCCTGTAGTTGATCCACCGTGGATGCCACATCTGAAAACAAAAATTGAAGAGCTTTCACTAAAAGAAGAAGAACATGCAACGGTAATTTTTCATTCAGAATCTTTTAACTCCATTTTTCAACGATATTTTTGATTATTCCTCAAATGAGGCTGATTCAAATTATCAGTATTTGTTTTGTAAGAATATATTCAACGCTGTCTGATGTGCAGTACATTCTATGAGGGAGAATTCGAATTCCAAGAGGGTTTACTGCTTAATCAATCAATAACGTCTTCAGAATGATATAGAAGAAAAGATGATCACATTTCAATGTGATTTATGAGATGAAGTGCTTCTATTCTTTTTTCTATCTTAGTCTCAAACAATTATGACGATGACTCGTACACGTCGTAAACAAAAACAGGAGATGGTAAAAAGAGCTGTGAGGGACGCTGAAGAACGTCAATGTGAGCAGAGGCAACATTTCAGGTTCGTTACGACATCAACGAGTTCTTAAACACATCCACTACCCATCAAATAATCGATGAGCCCCGATCAATGCTTAGAAACGGATTTTACCTCAAAATTATACAAATGTGTAAATATTTATGTTTATTTTTGTATGAATTAAGCAAAATCAATACCTTCTTAACTATTCTATCACTGATGTTTTTGCTGCTGATAAGGTGTACTTGAGGAGGTTTGAATACGATGAAAATCTATTATATTCAAATTTTGCCGGATACAAAATGAGATTTGTGTGAGGAATTTCGGCTTGTATCGATTGCTTTACTAGTACATAAAAAAAAGCAAAATACAATTCAAAAATTTGATCGTAAACACCCTATAAAAACTACCGTACTTTGACATGAAGTTATGAGAACCAAAAAACAGAGATGAGGCTTTTTATCAGTTCATTTTTGCCTCTGAAACTCCTTTTTTAAATTTTCATTACTTATCATCTTATCACATAACCACCACTTCTTTCCTCAATTACCACTATTCGATGAGTCCGTGAGATGTCTAGGGACGATTTGCAAATGAACTTTGAACTCTTTCAAGATCTACATTTCACATATCTATCGATTAATGCAAATGACATTAATCTTAAAAAATAATAAATTAAGAAAAAAATTATATTGGTAATTGATTTGTAGTAAAAATATTTAAGACTTCGTTGTTCTGCTATTGTTCAACAAGCCGCTTATGAGCCTGCCTTATTTCATCATCAACAAGAACAAAATGAGGGTGAGTTCATATTTACTACTTTGCTTTTAAAATCTACCGTAATATGCTAAGTTCAACCGGAGGCCTTTTTTTGATAGGATCATTCACGAGCGAAAACTTGTTAATCTTCTAAGCTTGATATTAATCAAGTTCTTCAACGGCTTAAGCTTGTTTAATGTATTTGAAACTAAGAAAGAACTTGCCCTAGGGCTATATCAATCAAGGTAAATGACGCTAATTAGACAACGGTGATTACCAAAGGTTATTTAACAAAGTAATTATGAATCTAATTACTTTTAAAACTCAGTATCAAGCGAGATCATAAGATCAAGTGTATGATCAAGCAACCCTACCTCACCGCCTTAGGCAACGTTCTTGTGATTATTGACAAATCTTGATCAATTCTTCTATTCTTCAACAAAGCAAATGTCATCACCCAGAGTGATAAGGCAAATTGGAGTCAACAATGACCAACTTTTATTTCGTATTTATACTTGCGTTACAACGTCATAATTATTTTTAATACAGGACATTTATACATTTTATTTTATATTGCGTGAGTTCAGTCGGGTTCGGAGTTCGGTAGCCGTTAGGCTTGCTCCAAAGTTGAGTTATTGCACCTCAAACTTGGGTAATTAAACCTTTATTTAAACAAAACATAAAAATATTTCATCAATATTTCATCATGAGTGAGAGTATGGCGGAGATATTTACCGTACCTGCTTATATAGGGAGAAGGCGGAGACTTCGGTATGAAGAAATAATGTCCTTTTTATGATCATTTACAAAATTATATAGAACTTATGACCTTTTATGATCATTTTGAAATTATTACCTTTTATGATCGTTTCTAGGAATATATCAAAATTATGACCTTTTATGGATTAGAGGACATTTGCACTTTCACTTGCCTCCACCATTTCTAACTTTCGATATGATGACTCATACCATAAATTAATATAATAAGTAATATGTCTTTGCTTTGCACGCAGTTTGAGTAATAAAGTAGAGATCACTCGACAGAGTATTCTCTACATATATCATATTTATAAAACAAAGCTTTTTTTTGTTTCAGAATCCGAATCAGCACATCATCCCGCACGACATCCGTTGCCAGTAGCTCAGCCGTTATTTCCATCTCCTCTGTTAGCCGTTATTCCAATGATCATCGAAATGCTTGATGATCCTGAAGTTGATAAGAATGGAATTTCAGGTGCAACATCGTTCTTTTTTGGCTCAAAGCTTACAAGTCAGAAGTTTTTATCCTAATTGCTTCTCTATCAAAATGTAAGCGTAACTTCTACGCTACTAATTCGAGTAGCCCTTAGGACCATTACAATCTTAATTTTTATGGATTCATTCGACTATGCTTTATCATTTTGTAACTGCGTGGACGATTATAGATCACTCAACTCATTCGTTGTACTCACTTGACCGAAAAATCACCAGAAGTGGTAGTGGTCCGACACCATTACTTTTTTCACATCGCTTTCTATGACACACGCTAAATTAGTGGCACATTTGAACATGGAAAAGAACTATTGATTTCATACTAGGTTCATGAGCAAATTTCTATCTATAATTAGGCTTTTTAGTCAGCGATGTATCTCGGAAAGTCATCTGGACGTGTATCGTTGAAGATCCGTCGTTATTCTTCCGGCATTTCTTAGAAAAGCTAACAAATCGAGAGCGACAGGTACGAGATCATAAGAATTGAATGAAAGCATGGTAACAACCTTACGTGTATTTTTTTGAATGATATTTATGACGTACTTTTTTTTTCATCCTGCATGTCATTGTTCTTCACCTTCTTACACAGGTAAATCCTAAATGAACAGTAATAGTAAAAGTAATAGCGATCGTGACGATGTCTTCATTTAATACGTCTTGACATGCAGAACTTCTTCAAGATGAAGCTCATTTGACGCGTAGAGTTTCAATAAACTTTTGATACTTGCTTGTGGATTTGTTCCTCCATTAATTGATACGTGTGATATCAGCTCTTTTCGCCTCATGTAATCGTAAACGATTTGGATTCATGAAAACAACCGTCATGAACGACAAAGTATTCTCCATGAAGAATTCTAGAATTTCGAAGATTTGAAGTTCTGCTACAGCATGCTTACAAATGTCTCGTTATTTTCGGTGAAGATATCCTTGTCATATACGGATATATGCACGTACAGAATCCATCCTTCAATGTTGGATCAATTCTCCTATTTTTCCTCACGACGTCGACAATTTACCTCTATTTTATTCCTTCTCATTTCCGCTTTTACTCTTACTACTTTCTTCTTTCTTTCAGACGCTTACAAATGAATATCGTCCAACGCCTAGTTATGTGAGTTTATGATGTGATTAGATCGTATAAAAATCGCATAAATTAACATGAATGAAAAGGAAAAAGCTTTTTACATTAATACACTATTTACTTCGACAGTTACCGTAATCGGATTTTCTTCACAGGAATACCTCATGTCACTATTACGCAAATTGATTCTTCGTTTTAATCCACTACCAAGTCAAGCAGCGTACTCTCTGCTTAATTACCTGGTGAGCTTATAACGTATGGCATAAAATAGTAATATTATAACTATTATATTAAATGAAACAGAAACTAAAACATTATTTCTCTCATCATTTATCCGTTCACCAATTGTTGTCAAGTATACGAAGAGGTAAAATCAATAGCCAACGATAAAATCCTCATACCTCTATATCTAAGTAAATAATAACTAATTATGGTAATATTTTTAGTTCGGATTCGTTATGCACTATGTACGTGCCCAATGCGAAGGTTGGGATAAAGCTCTTGGAATGGCGCTGTCTTTAACTTGGATCCTCGCACCAAACGTACAAGGATTGTACTTTAAAGATCTAAAGCAAACACTAAAGAAAGAACAGTGTGACGTAAGCATTGAAGATTTTTTCAACAAGTATTGCATCAGAACTATTATTTATTTTGAGAAAGCGCCCTTGAAGCACAAGTAAAGGTATAGGATAAACAAAAGTATTGGCGTAATTTAACTCCTGTGTTGATCCCCGTGTAGTCCTCCTCCCGATGATATCATGGATGTGTTTCAATAGGTATCTATACAATCCGTAGTTGTGCTGAGTTGACCGCAAAATTCGGAACCTCAGGCAGGACTCGAACCCACGCTTACAGATACCAGGTCTGCTATGCTCATTCCATTACACTACTGAGGCCCTTGCTCTACGACCCCTCAATGCTTCACTTAAAGTAAGGGGGTACCATAATTAGCACTCGCACGTTAACGGGTACGATCTGGTGAGCTGATATCAGCATTGCATCCCAGTTAAGCCGATAACTGCGGGATGACCCAAAATTTTGGACATAATCGTTATTTTATTTATTTTACAATGATCTCATATTGTCTGTAGTTGTGCAAGGGCCTCGGTAGTATAATGGATCAACACGGTAGACGGGATATCTGTAAGTGCGGGTTCGAGTCCCACCCAAAGTTCCGAGTTTTGCGGCCAATTCAGCACAACTACGAGCAGTAAATATATCATTCCAAAATCAAATAGAATTACGAATTTATCTATACAATGACTTGAGATGTCACTTTTATTTAATTTGCTTTCAGCAAGCACTTATGATAACAGCTAATGTACCGTCGGCGAAGAAGATCATCGTGCACGGACCCGATTCCAGCATGGGAGGAATACCAAGTCAATTTCCCGTTCATGAGGATACTCAATTTCAACAAATATTGAGGTATTTACCACGATCAACACTATTTTCAGTTATACATAATAACTATATATTGAAATTTTACATAAAGTAGAACTGCAAAAGTGTTCTTACAATAAAATTCTTAGCATGGTTTTTATTGAAAGCAGTAATTGTGAGGCGTGGCGCAGTGGTAGGAGTGTCACTGGAATGTGCAAGACCATTAAGGTTTAGAGCTGGCTGCAAACCTACCAAACCCACAAACTATCCGTGGTCTGTAAAGTGGCACCTAAGAAATTTAGATAGGAAAAAAAAGCGGCCAAAACATGCGTAGATACATCAAGCAGCAAAGAGTGAATGCAAAACTTATCTAGCGTGTCCTATTGCTCAAAACAAGCTTAAAGTACCGGGGTGAGAAGCTTTGGTATTCATCGATCCGTGTAAAAGGCACTACGCTCCTTTGGCGCCAATCTTAAACACGATGTCAGTGAAAATGATCGTATGCAATTCTATTCCACGTAATTACTTTTGCTAATCAATATTTTGTAAGTTAGTCCTGCATTGAATTCCAAGGTTTGCGGGTACCAGCTTATTGACTCCGCAGAGAGTGTGGGCTTCATTGACTTGGACTCAGACACGAATAACCATTTTCTGAATACTGCGATACCTTTTCTACCACTACGCTATCTCAGTACAACTAAGATTCAATGTAGTAATCCTCATCGTAATTTGTTTAAGGTATTTATTCCAACAACTCTTCTATTCTCTTTTAGCGATAGCCTCGAATTCTTCAATATTGATGAGAATAACATCAACTGCTACTTTTTAACAGACACCAAATCCGGCCTTATTCATTTGCCGTCGTCTTATGTTAGGTATTTCTTGTGATTCTTTTTTTTTTCAAATATTGAGGATTTCCCTAAGTTTTACTAGAGCTTCCGTTCCTTTTCTTTTTTCTTCCTAGAATTCATCTGCCTCATGAGGAAAGCAATTATATCTAGTGAACTCAAACGATTCAATGAATGTACCAAATAGTAAAACGTAGGGAATCCTTATGTTCCTCCAAATTTGGCAAATGCTCAATATACTCTTCTAAATAAATTATCGTTATCGGATTACTGTAAAATTACTGTAACTTTTTATATAATCCATATACAATCGGAATAATTTTCGTTGTAGTTGACTGCATTGATAAGATTGAAAAATGATAAATACTTCTACCGTTTTTTTGGACTTGGATTTCTTAGGGACTATTACTTTTTCCATCGATCATTTTATCCACAATTGACGCTCGTTAAACTCGATGTGGATGAGGCACAATTGAGGATGAAACAAACGGTTTTCGCTCAACGATTTATTGAAGTTGGCAAAGTACTTCTAACACATAACATCCTCAAATACAGTCCTCAACATGTGGTTGGTTAATCGATAAATCAAATTATTGAATTCATTTGCTATCTATTAACTTATTTATTTGTAATGTTTTTTATCCACATACTAATCTGATGTGGTAATCCACTTTAGATTGCTCAACGGGTTTTTTTTCTTCACGATGAACTCACACATTTACCCTCATTTCCTCGTAAGAGTCTAGAGACATGCTTCGGTATGTTTCATGGAGAAATGGGTGAACAGCTTAAAGCGATGGAGGCAATGCACAAGTTCACTTGGGCTAAGGTAATTTTAACGTTTGCAAATTTTCCACAGCAACGAAAAAAATCACGTTTTACCGGAACTCAGTGAAGTTTTCAATCAATATGTGATTTTCACTAAATATACAATAAACGAAAACTCAGGAGTTAAGTGAAGCGTTGAGGATCAGATTAATATGGTAATAATGTTGAATTTTAGTATTTTTTGGAGTCAAAATTCTTAAGAGTGGAATAATTTTTCGCTGAAAAAAAAATTTCTAAAATATAAATTAAACTTCAATATAAGTTGATCAATGAGGTGATGATCTATCTCGGTTGCGGGATGCGCCTTCGCATTCGTGATCAACGTGATGCCTTAAGGGTGATTAAATACGAGCCCTGATCTATACAGTAACCTCAGCAGACCACTCTTCATCAAACCATCGATTCTAATTTTAAACAGATTTCTATGGTACCAATTTACCGTCGGCGGAGCGTTGTCGAGGTTTGGTAAGCCTTGCAGCGACTCGGGTTCAGTGGTTGTAAAATTTGCCCCAAACTTCCCAAACTTGAATGGTTGCACCTCAAACTTGGGTAAATAAACCTTTATTTAAACGACACATAAAATATTACATCAAGATTACAATCACTGTAATAGTGAAGGTGGACGGAGGTTATGTTAGGGGTTATGGGTTATGAGTGAAGAGTACGTAGGAGTATATTTACTGTATCCGTTTATATAGGAAGGAGGTGTAGACTTCGGTATGTTTAAACAATGTGCTTTTCTGTTCCTCAGCTTAGCTCATTTTCAGAAGTAAATCGAAATAATTGTGATCTTTTATGACTCAGAACATTTGCACTTTCACTCGCTTCTCCCCCATTTCTAACATTCGATACGATGACTCAGAGATCAGAAACTAATACGATATACGAAATGTCTTTTCAAAGGAATATAGATGATAAAGCAGAGATTACTCGACGGAATACTCGCTACAAGCCTGGGGGCGGCCGTAAAGCCCCTCGGGCATGTGTAGCAAGGGGACACCTCTACTGCTTCACCATGTGCCCCCCACATAAGGTCACATGTTATAAATTTTACAATAAAACACGATAGCAGAGCAAAAGCTTCAAGGTTAATAGTAATCAGTGTTTTCTTTTATCTATAATTAATATATTTTTTCAGTTAATGTCGGATATGTTTGAAAAAATGGAAAACGCTTTTATGTTTGCCGATTTGCATCTGTTTATTAATGTGGTGAGGATTTGATTAAGAAATTTTCTAACATTTCGTGTTTCCTAAAGGCTTCTTCAGTTTCACGAGACCTATGCAAGGGCTCGGCTTCAGTGGTACGGCCGATGCACAATATGCAAGGCCTCGGTTCAGTGGTAGTAGTTAGGTTTGCTCCAAACTTGAGTAGTTCCACCTCAAACTTGGGTAATTAAACCTTTATTCAAATAAAACACAAAATACTACATCACGATTACAACAACGATAAATCGAGAACTAACGCAATAGAATTAACACTAACAATTCTACGAGATTTATAATATAATGATATAACGATAGCCAGCTCAATAGCAAAGGTCAAAGAAGATTGGGTTGAGCCATGAGTGAGACAATGGAGGAGATGTTTACCGTAACTGCTTATATAGGGAGGAGGCGGAGACTTCGGTATGAGGAAATAATGTCCTTTTAATTGTAGTCAGCTATGATAGTCAGCTAAGTTCATTTCCAGAAATATTTTCGAAATTATGCCCTTTATGATCCTTTCCAGAGGCATGTCGAAATTATGACCTTTTATGAATCAGGACATTTGCACTTCCTTTTACCTCCACCATTTCTAAGTTTCGATATGATGACTCATAAACCACAAATTAATATAATAATTAGTATGTCTTTGCATGTAATTTGGGTGATAAAGTAGAGATTACTCGACAGAGTATTCTCTACACTCCCCACCCATGTTGAGTTGGTTTGTTGAGTAGTGTTACCTTACATACTTTTTTCATATTTTATGACGTTCGAAATGGCATGGTTGTTTTTCGAATTACTTTCCATTTTTGTTTCCGATAGTTGTTTGGTTCCTGTGCTTTTTTGCCTTTAAATGCCTTGTTGATCGTTTCCTTTTTTAGTACTTTTCTTATTTCAACGTTTCTTATACTTCCATGCGTAACCTTATAGCGAAAATCCCTATTAGGTCTAACTGGACGCTTGCGCAGCACCTCCCGCCACGAGGTTTTACCGGCGCGTCTTTTTATTGTGCTTCTTTTCCTTGCTTTTTGTTTTGCGTTGGAGATACTGTCGGCGACTGACGGCGTTGCATCGTTCGTGCGTTGCTTTCCCGATGATTTGTCATCAAATTGATGTGTACTGGCAGCCATGAGCACCGTGCTTCTCGGTAGCTGCTCCTCTAGGGAAGTCTTATCATTTAGAGTCTGCGTTTTTATGACTGATGTTACTTTGTGAGAAGTCTTTGTGCGGTCATCCATGTTCTTTGAACGGACGCAGTGATCCGCTCTCCAGAATGCTTTCCACTTCCATATGTCGCCACTGAACGTGGGGATGGGTATTGACGGTAGCTCGAGGTGTTTCACGATCACGTTGTCAGAGGGTGCTTCTGTTGCCCTTTTCAA
>KN716183.1:130707-158431 GCA_000816705.1 Dictyocaulus viviparus
TACTACATCACGATTACAACAACGATAAATCGAGAACTAACGCAATAGAATTAACACTAACAATTCTACGAGATTTATAATATAATGATATAACGACAACGAGTTTAATGACAAAGGTGGAAGAAGATTGGGTTGAGCCATGAGTGAGACAATGGAGGAGATGTTTACCGTAACTGCTTATATAGGGAGGAGGCGGAGACTTCGGTATGAGGAAATAATGTCCTTTTAATTGTAGTCAGCTATGATAGTCAGCTAAGTTCATTTCCAGAAATATTTTCGAAATTATGCCCTTTATGATCCTTTCCAGAGGCATGTCGAAATTATGACCTTTTATGAATCAGGACATTTGCACTTTCGTTTACCTCCACCATTTCTAAGTTTCGATACGATGACTCATAAACCACAAATTAATATAGTATGTAATTTGTATTTGCTTTGCATGTAATTTGGGTGAAAAAGTAGAGATTACTCGACAGAGTATTCTCTACAAGACCTATAAAACAGATTTATTACTTAAAATTGGAAAAAAACAGATAAGAAAACTCTTTGGTGTTATAGAAACGATTTGATCATTAGCAATTAACCCTAGGTTTTCCTCTGAGTTACATGTTATAGGAGTTATGAGTTAAATACATATCTGATACTGAAATAGTTTTTTGCTTAAACCTATTTATAAGCGGTGTATAACTATTAAAAATTCTATTCTAAGAACTTGAGCCTTTATTGCATGTCTATACCTCATTTGAATGGCCTTGATGCAATCCAATCCAATTACGAGTTGCGCTTGCATGAGGGATTTTGGTACAAAAGCTCACAAACACTTATTAAGTATTTGTCAGATACTTATACTTTAGATCATCCCTAACCTCATCTGAAACCTCACCTGTGTTTGCGTTTTCCATTGTTAAGGTTTCATTAACATTTTCCTACCATAAATATAAAGGACCTTTCATAGCTTATACATTCTGATTTCTTTGTAATACAGAAGATAAACTGAAGTGACCTGAGTGTGAATGTCTTGGAGGAATTCAGAAAATGTTGAATCGTTCACAATTAGGTAAAAAGTGTAATGTAATTTTAGACAAATAGTAAATATCCTCCAAACTCTGAGGTAGTGTCATATGAGTTTGAAAAATGTATAGGCTTGTTACTACGAAATAATACGGACATTTTAAATTTATGACAAGACGAGTTCATAGTGTTAGTTTAAGTAAAACCTGACAAGTTATTCGCATTCATTAAACAAAACTTGGATATTTAACCTCGGGATTAATTGAGTTAACCTATATGACGTCAGCCTATCTCATTAAACAAATCTGATTGGTGAAAATAGTGAAGAACATCGCTTTTCATGATAAATATGGGACCATCTAATCACGATCAGAAGCAATCAGAATGGTTTGATATTTTAACGCTTCAAACGAAATCCTCTAATATATTAAGTAGTGAGGTAGTGAGGCTTTCAGGTTAGATTTATTGGCTTTCTTTTCTATCAGAAAGAGTAAATGTTCAGGAATACACTCTTCCGATTTTCAAAATCTTACGATCATTCATTTCTCTGAGAAAATGTCATCTGATTTTAGGTGAATGGTATCATGATAATGCATTGTGAAGATCTTCTAATACTTCGACGATGTGCTGCTACTTATATAGCAATGAGTATACACTTCAACAGCTTATTTGCTAGTCAGGTATGAAAATTTCCATTAACATTTTCTACTGCTTCTTTTGAAATTACCGTACACTTTCACCCTATATGAATCTGAATCAGAAAGACTTTGAAAAGGTCCTCCCATGTAGCGTAGTGCTGGTAGTACCGTGGTGATTTGCAAGCTCGAGCAAAGCATAGCCACGTCTGAGTGCTCCCTCAGTCAGAGAAAGCCTTCTAAATCCTTTAAGATCACAGAATTGGTGCCATATTAATCCGGCACGGTATGCATTACAGATTTTGAAGCATGCTGGGGTTCTCAAATGTTTGTAGAGAGCACTAGAATTTCAAAATCTCTACGATACCGTTAAGAGAATGAATGCATAGCCCATCTCCCTATAAAAATTACACCAATGCTTATCCTCATTCCTATACCAATTACATGAGTTATTAAAGTTATATGTTGGGAGTTCCGAGAGGTATTAGCTAGACGTGCCTCTATGTTTCATGACGTTATAGAAGCGATCCGATGTGAGTGGTCTATACAGTGAGGGCAGAAATCAGTGCTGTTTACTCCCCCACCTTCTTTTCGTTCCGAACGCTGAGGACTGGAGCTCTCAGCTTATCTGGTAGTGAATTTGAACGTAGGCTTGATAACGCCCTTCTTATCACTATGCTATGGATACATCCATGGCAACAAGTGCACCTACTTTCAGCAACTAATTTTTCAACTTTCGAGATTCTTCTGTCAAATTTGATTGATATCAAAATGAGTTTTGTGAAAGAAATGGTCTAATTCAACATTGTATTACGTTGTTTGAAACTGGATTCAGCGCAGTAGTTAAGGGTGAGGTTGTCCCACGTATTCCCTCATTTTATTCGTTATTTTGAATTGATTATAGCTTACATCTTTCCTGTATCAATCGATATTCAAATTGATTACTAATAGGCATCATTTGGAATCACTGAAGACCATGGAAATCTATTCTTCTTAAGACTCCATATTTACAGTTTTGCACTTTTCTTGCATTATGCAAATTTGAGGGATTTCCTCCTCAAGTGTTCATTCGTTATATTTTAGGGATTTTTCTTAATTATGCCGACGTTATTACGATGCTATAGTCAACGTCAAACGAATAAATTATTCTGCTCAGTTGTTGAATTTCTTTGTCGACAATTTTATACGCTACACAGAAAACCATTTCTATTACAAATGTGTGGATCAATAGCGAACATTATCGACAACAACAACAACGATTTTGAAATAAATCCAATGCGAGTAAAAGCTAAAGTAAGCTTACAAGTATATTCAACAAGTTGAACTCAACAGCTACCTCATATATTTGTTTATGTTGTATTGTTTACTCTTTTCAGTACTGGTTTACGTTACTGAAAAATATGGAAAATATGAGTGATGATGCAGATCAATTTGATATATTAGGACTTGTACCGTACGAAAAACCTCTAAAGGTAACTAGACAGTTTTAATTCAATAAAAATTTAAGAAATATTAAGAAATGGAACAAAAAAAGAGTTGTATAATACCTCACATACATTGAGTTAATCACAAAACTCATGAAGAATGTCACATTTGATGCGAATATGAGTCCCACCAAGCTTCTGAGCTTTATAATTAACTCAAATATGAGGTATGTTAACGTGATACTATCATGATTGATATAAAATGAAACATTTTGATGGATTGTTTAGTGTACAATCAATATTTTTCATTGGTAAGTAGTGGACATCTAGAAAGCAGAAATCTAGAATCGTTTTGCTCACGGTTGAGTAATCGATAAGCATCAATATCACTACTTAACAACTCAGGCTCAGATTGACACAGAAAAATCTGGGTGCGACACTATATAAATGTTTAAATCATGAAGTTCCTTATTAGGTATTCAGCTTCTTAGAAGAATGCTGTTAGTAACAAATATTTCAGGCACTCGATCTTTGTTATCGTGATGATCCGAACACATTCTGTTTACTAACGGACGCTATTGCTAGCTGTATTTGTGTATGTGCATTTGCACCAGAAAGCAAACGAAGTCATCATATGCTGGTTAGAGATCTACTTGAAATCTTTTCCTTTTCCTCTACACCTCCTCTACTACCTCTATCGTTCAAAATCCACTTAACTGTTAAATGAATTTTAGCAAAAAATCTTTTCCATAAACAATACTGCTGTAATACTTCGCCTTCTTTTCGTTTACTTAAGCTGTTATCGTCTCAACATCAGAATGTTCTTATTCCTCGAATCAATAAGGAGGCTAGATTTTTGAGTTCATGCCAATAAAGAATGTGGTTTGTGAAGAATCACAGACCTAACAGCTCTTGATTGTACGATGGATGTAGAATTCTCCTAATGAAGACGCGATTGTCGTCCATGATGGTAGTCCATAGCGTACATGGCGCCACTGGCGCTGCAGACACCGTGATCCCAGACTCTATAAAATCTATGCTAATAATCCACCAAACCTCAAATCTAGCCCTCACAAATGGCTCGACTCTCTTAATGATATCTGCTGGAATTCAAAGTTACATATCAATGGAGCAAAACCGTATTAATGAATAGAAAAAGAAACACTCATAACATTGACCATTATGGATATATTTGCTTATTGTTTGTTGTTTATAAGTTTTTAAAGATGCCGTACTTTTGTGGATTGTGAGAACATCAGATATAAAGCGGCACGATTAAGTAGAAGATCAAAAAAAGGTACTGCATTATCGAACAGGTCTTTTTCGGTTAAGATGAATGCGTTGACTAACGGAAGACTTCCGATTTCATATTGAGTTACTTCATGAGGCCAATAAGGGTTTCATCTCTATGGTCTTTGCATTGTAATATTATCGTCATCGACGTAAAAACATAGGTTGAACAAAGCAACACTATTACTTTATAACTACTGACAATCATTTTTATGAACGTCATACTCGTGAAGTAATGGCTGTTAAGCTCAAACTCGAAAAAAAAACGACATTAGGATACTGAGTAACGCATACATTGTTGAGGTAAAACGCTCAAGAGGAGAATTATCCTGTCATGTTAACATTGCACAGGTCGCAGAAATTTTTCCATTCGTACGTTTCTTACGCGGTAGTGGTGGTTTTCTACCATCTCTGATGACATTAGCGAGATCCTCAATTTCAGTGGTCCTAAAGTCGTTGCCAGCTGCTCATACATAAAGCTTCATCATGTTAGCAACTAACATATGCACTCATCTTACAGAAAGAGTTTTACATACTGTTGGGTTCTGTATTACAACTAGTCTTCTAAAGCTGTATTGGACTTTTTCTCTTCTTCCAAGGTCTAATTGTAATAAAAAGTGTTAATTACTCAATCACATAGACTTGTTTACTTGTTTATTCTCAATGTTATTGATTTGTTTCTCTAATTCAATGGCCTTTCAGTTAGTGATGGTTGCTTTACAACCACATCTGATTCGTCGTATTGAAGAAGAAACAACACTTCAAAATAATTCGAATGCAGCTGTAAAACACGAAGTATCCCAATGGACAACAATGTGTGTTGAAATGAAAGCTCTCATCAATAGCTGCGATGTCTTAGCGAGGTTTGTTATAAATTACTTACTTATTTTTTATCACTCACTCACTTACACTGATAGTTCTAAGGCCAGCTTTTATTCCTTCTTTTCACTCTTGCGCAGTCTTCGTCCTTGATGATGGTCTTTTTCAAGCATCATGAGATACGCATGTGTTTCTAAAGTCCTATCCACTTGCGAATGCTGATGGTTGGTGCTAGCCAGAAACAGATCCACCATCGCTTTAGTGCCCTGATATCGTTGTGATCACCTTTGTTTCTTCGAGCAAATGAAAATAATCAAAAGTTTGAAGCGAAAAAATCGCTGGAGTCAAAATACACGGAAACTAGTGCCTGCAGTACGCTTGACAGAACATGAATAGAAGATTAACTATAATAGATCAAAAATTTGGCGACTTCTTGTTTCCAGAGGACCACAGCGAACATTTGACTTGGTCAATTCGGTGTCTGAACGTGGAAAATCGTTTGTCGCTGATTCACCTCAGTTTTTCGATCCACCTACCACCAACGAGGACGAGAACAGTCGTCCGTATCACGTGTAGGGTATAATTTTTTTCTCCTCAGAAACATATTAGTATGAGATGTTGAAGACTTCCTCTATATTCAAAAAATTCCCTTCAGTAAAGAAAAGAAATCGGTTGCAATTGGTTGGGAAGTGACTGAAGTTGAAGAGTCGTACAAGGAGAATTATCGTCGATCAAGGGATACATTATTATGCTTAGCTGCACAGTTTATAGAAATGGCTACACCAAGGTGATTAACCTCAATTTTTTTGCCTCGTTCATCACCATCACTTTTCGAAACTTTGAATTTAGGCTCAAAGATCTTGCAAAGCTTACCTCAAGCAACGAACACACGAAAATTCCTGACGTTATGGATCATAAATGTCATGTGAAATTGAGTGAAATCGCTTTGGCCTTACTGAAAATCGCCTCGTACGATCTGGCGACGATGTCATGCTTTGGTTTACAAAAGTTAGTTCAATAATTTAATTATTTATTCTTAATAATTTCACTTCATCAAGCAAGTTCATTCTTCACTCTTTGTATTGACTTATCCCTCACTCGTGAAAAGCTTGCGTCTATCATTCTTTTTGAACTGATCGTTGTTTCAGAATAAATTGAGTGAAAAACTATGCTATTTTTACTGTGTAATTTACAAAAAATATAAGAAATTTACTGTGAAAAAAGAAAAATTGCTGTCAAAAATGATTTACGACTATCGAACTTCCTGAAATTTCATAGCTCTCAAGAAGAAATCTCTTTCAATCTTTATTTCGTAAGAATTGTTTTTTTCTTAAATATCTACTTATAATAATATTATATCAAATAGATTATTAATTAATATTATTAAATATTACTATATTACTTATAAACCTGATATTACAGTAAGACATTTCATTATTCGTCACATTATCCTTTTGCTACCACTTATTTTCTCTGAAATGTGACAGCCTATAATCATCTTATAAAGCTTCATAAGAAGCTGAGGAGATCACAAAATTCGCAACCTCAAACGGATTTTAGACTCACATCTTACATGATTCCGATCTTATTCTGCTCCTCAAGGCATAGGTATTCCCTCAGATTTGTTGAGTCCTACCATCGGTCTTCAGTTCATAGCTTTTCCGCTCTCAATTACTTGGCAAATTATCTTATCTAAAGCTCGATAAGAATAATTTCTAAGAATACATTTGCCGGAATCGGACGACTCCATGTTTGAGTCCCTATTTGCCTCTTCGTTCTGTTTTTTTATTTCATCCATGATCGTGTTATCCTATAGCCAATTATCTTTGATTGTCAAAATGTTGTGGGAAAATCATCATTGTAGTTCATATAATTGGTTTTGTTTTCTATTGATACGGTAGCTTTTCAGTTGTTTATTAAGATTCTATTCTAGGTATTTTACCTCCATAATGCCTGTTACTGATTGGTCTATTGAGTCAAATCGTTCGGCATTAGGAATAATTTTGAAACGTTTGGATAAGACGATAGCTAAATTCGCAAAAAAACAAAGTATACGACGTCGAGTTAATTGGGCGGCGTTAGCGAATTGGATTAAAGGAATTTGCGATACGCTGTCAGCTTTTCCCTATATGGCTCATCTGAATCCGCTTAAGGTACTTTTTTTGAAATTTCTCCAGCACTTCATTATATCACCATAGAAATTATATATATGTAAATGTAAAACGAAAAGCTTATAACAGATGACCTAGTCGTATGGTAGTCGTATCAAAAACAAAAATGTAGGTTTGAGTTAAAATGAGTCTATTTTTGATGAGTTTTTTAAATTGACAATAAACAAGTACTTTCATTCAGTTGTGGTGACAGTTCAATGTTTATTTTCTCCCATATTCATAACATTTTACTCTTCAAAACTGTGAAATTTTTCCCTGTGAGATACCTCAATAACTCATAAACGATTAGAATTTGTTGAACTGTATGGTGTTCCATAAAAATGAATACCTGCTCTAAGGATTCTGGCCGATTGAGTTGACCACTGCTAAGGCTGACTAGCCACCGTTTCGAGTTAAATTTTTTTTAATATAAGCTTCTCTCATTGTAGGTCAAACACATAATTTTTACAGTCATGGTATCGACTATAAATAAACTTTTATTTTTTATATTATAAAGCACTTGTTATTTTCTTGTATTTAGTCGATAACACAAGTTTGTCTTCGTATCGTTGCTGGCGATCCGTTTCATGAAGAAGGTGTACCATCAAGTCATCCAACTACCGTACTTCATGCAGCGCCACCACCATCTGTATTTTGTCAAGCTGTGCTACGAATGACTACCATTCTTATGCAAGCACTTGGACATGTAAGCTTTTCTTAACCTCCATTTGCAGCATTACCTCTTTAAAAAAATAGTAATGTATCCCGATATTTTCCATAAATGCAGTAGTGAAATCGGTAGAAGTCATTGTCTAAGTGAATTCATAGGAGCAATCAAGTACTGGACAAGTTTCCCTCGCATCATAGAGTGCAATCGACTCATTATTGATTTTTTCACTCACCTGTAACACTCTAGCGCTCTCTTCTTGAAAAGGAATTTAGTAATTTAGGTATCATTTTCACTTGAAATGGTGTCTGGTGTGGAGGGCTTAGGAGCAGCTGCTGATCGAATAGAAGCAGTTCTATGTCATCTACTAATTCCACTTTTTCTACGTACATCAACTCATCCGAAAGGTTTGTTTCACTCCTCAGAGTACTAACAAGAGTCTATTCAACAGTACATCATGAATATGCATGAGAATCACTTATTAGGCCTCCATCTCTTGTAATAGCATAGGGAGTGTAAAACATTCTCGTTTCATTGGAAAATGACAGGAAGAATTCTGAAGTATGATGATTATAGAGGCGTCGGTTATACAAGGAAAGGATCTTGCTTTTTGTTTGTCGCTGATGCAACACTCTATCACACCACCAATAGGTAAACAAAGTTCAAGCACTTCTACCCTGGGTACTACATTCATCCGAGGTGGTCAACATGGTTAGCCCTTCCTGCTTTTGTTTACTATTTATTTCCACCACATTGATTTTAATGCTGTTCTTTGTTTAGCACTCATTTTGTGAAGTATTATTTTCAGATTTCTCTGGGCGGCAAGGTTCTGTTTCAGTTACCGATCGTGGACACTCCGCTACCGTAACATCACTCCGAATTGTTCGAGACAGTGTGTCACAGTGCATCTACTTGGGTAAATTTATGCAGTGACAATTTATATAAACAACCTAGCGATGGTGGATACCTCAACTTAAATTGGCAAAAATGAAGTTTCGTAGAAGTATAAATTGAGGGCAACGAGTTGAATTATATGGCATATCCCAAATATATTTGAAAGCTTAGTCCTTAAATTTAATGGAGAATATTTAAAATGTTTCTTTATTTACTTTTTGTAGAATTTTTTTTTTTTGGCTTATATTTTATACGTCCAATGAGTAACGACAGCTTAATATTTTCACCAATGCATAACCAGAACTGTTTCCTATGAAAACTCAAAAATAGCTGTAGTTCAATGAGTACATATGAGTCTCGATGCCTAGGAATTTAGTTTGAAGAAGTAAAACTATAACTGTTTTCAGCTCTAAAGGTGATGATGCTTTGTTTTGGAAAGCTTCTTACACCGATGTGGCCACGAGTCGCTCGTCTTGTCAAAGGTTTCTATCCTAACAACACTCACATTTTTCAGTTTAAATTTTTCCTCTTTGTTAACACTTCTCTTTTCGTTATCAAAGCATCGATTGTTTATCTATTTCTTCGAGAATCATCACTTTTCC
The DNA here is from genome assembly GCA_000816705.1 of Dictyocaulus viviparus. Taxonomy (NCBI): domain Eukaryota; kingdom Metazoa; phylum Nematoda; class Chromadorea; order Rhabditida; family Metastrongylidae; genus Dictyocaulus; species Dictyocaulus viviparus. The sequence goes on from KN716183.1 coordinate 140,200, forward strand.
TTGATACTAACAACTTGAGGATATCTATTTTATGCTATTTTTAGACCTCATTGCTAAAAAACAAGGCGGTCAATGTGCAACTCATTTCATCGACTTTATACTCCATGCAGAATTACCTATTACACTTCTTATCACTCCTGTCATTTTGAATCGAGTTTGTTTTCTGATTTTCTTCATCATATACAATTTTTATGCTAATTAAAATTGATATCGACATAATTATAGGTAAAACAAAAGCCGTTATCCGAACAGGACGCATTGTGGCAAGCAGAAATCCTCGAAAATATCCAATCAAAGAACTATAACACATTGCCAATCAGTGTGCTACTTAATAGGTAAGTATTTCATTCCTATTATCTTTCCTTAAAGATTCAAAAACCCCAACGTCATAACAGCGATAGGAAGAGTGAATTGCTCCTCATCCTAAACTCAAATTCTCACCAACTGATTTTTTCCGCTGATTCCTGGAATTTGTGGTGAAGTCTCATCAATATGTGATTAACTAGTGCTACAATTTGATTTGGATATATTGTAAAGCTTAATCCATCCTAATATTATATCAATATGCTTCAAATTTACCTTAAATGTCGAGTGCTATAAATTTACAGATGTCAAATTGAACTAACTCGGCTTAAAGAAGAACTCTCTTTCCGATCACTCGATCTACCAAGACCGTACACTCCAACAGCTGCTGAGACACTCACCGATTCTTCTACGGCTTCGGTACCTCAACGAAAAGATCGTACAGCTAGCACACGAAAACATGTACCTATTAAGGTGAGGTTTACTTTTAATGTAGTAATAATGTCCAATCACCAACAATGTAGAACATCAAGAGCCTGTATTGATTCGTCACTGTATTATGACATTTTGAAGTAGTGGGATGGAAAAAAAACATAAGAAAGAAAAGCTCGCTTTTCTTCGGATGCTTAGAGTTAAATTTAATAAGTTGGAATTGCCTCAATGAGAATTAATCAAAATGTGATACTATTCATAGGAAGTTGGTGAGGGAATAATCTTAGAGGATACTGAAGACGAAGAATCGGACGCATTTCATCAACCATCTAGTAGTCGCGTGACGAAGAGTCCAAGTGTACCATTGAATAAGGTAAACACACGTACTAATTTCAATCTAAACATCCTAAGGCAATCTTTGGTCGTTGTTCCTTACTAATACTTAAATATATTTTTTGCATCGTAGTTTCTTTCTTATTATGTTATGAAAGTGATAAAGGCTTTCCGATGTCATTGATCTGGGTTGTAAATTTTCCGGATAATATAAACTATATTGCCTCAATAGCTGCCTCAATATCAGTTCCATGCTTTGAATTCAACCTATGAAAGCTAGAAGAAACTTCGTTGTAATCTGAACTGTTCAAAGTTCAAGTCACAGCTTTAAAGAAAACAACTTGAGGATGCGAGGAAACTGACCATAATGTTTTGTTGTCTTCACAACGTTGAGTTGATCACTTAACATAAAACCTCAGGCGAAACGCTGCATTAACTCATCAACGTGAGGAACATCAGCTGTACCATTATAAACTATCATAGTCGATAAAAAAAATAACTTTAAGAAAACCATTACGAACAGTTGGCTGTTCTGATAAGGCGACAAAAGAGTTATTTACTTTTTAAGATGACAGTTATTGGTACTAATGGATTACTTTTCGAACAAACATAGTACTTAAACTAGTTTTCTCACTACCAATTTATGAGGTATGAGGTGTTCAGGTCTCTGCATTACCGAAATTACGCTCTACAAGTGGATTCGGAATGTGGAGAAGCATACGTCGCAAATCACGCCATATTTCATACGAAAGCGACAGCGAAGGAGATCGAACTGGTGTGGAGCTGAACGACATCCAGTCACCGGATGAAGTAAACTTTGTAAGATTCTATTTCGAATGCCTTTATACTCGAAGCATAACTGTCTTTTGTTACTACCTAAGAAGATGACTACAAGAGACGAGTAATTATACCTTGATTATTCTTTGGTTTTACTAATTATGAGGAATAATTGTTGGACTCTTATAAGTACTGCAGTGATAGACAGATATGTAATGCACTGCATTTAGCAACATCGTCCTTCTGTTCGTCGTTCAACTGAAGCTCTAGTACTTCCTCTTCATGAGACAATTGATGGTAATCGTCAGCGATGTACGTTGTACAACATTCTGAATTTCATGTTTCTTTAAAAGTTTTTTTAATTAGCTGCACAACACTGTGCATCTTCTCAACCTATATAATGAACTTCGACTTCAAGTACTCATTACATATTCATGTGGAGTTTTGAGTGATCAAAAACAAGTGGTCTCGGTAGTGCAACGAGTATCACAACATGCATACATTATGCGTTAGATGGGATCGAGTCACGCTTGAGGGTCCAAGTTTTGCTCACCATCATTAGTGATACTTTAACTTCATTTTGATCATCTTAGCAATAGCATGCTCTCTTCACCTACCGGTATATTTTACAAAAATATAATTAATGAAATTCGATTTTTTGTGAATATGAAAAAAAAAAAGGCTAAAATTTTCAGATGTTTCATTTTCAACGCCTAAGAAGAAAAATGGAACAAACGACGATTACGTATTCCAAATCACAGAACGACATCAACTAGTTTAATTATCGATTTTTTATTGATTTAAAATCAGGGTTTCATTGCAATAATTACGGGTTTATGAGCATTTACAGATATATAGCATTATTATTTTATTATGTAATAAATATTATTTCTCTGATTGTTCATACAATGATTTTATTCCTACGTTGTGTCTAATTACAAACGTTATGGTAGTAGTGAGGTTACGTGATAAAGGTGGCGCCTTGATAAACAAGCCCGAATCCCGACTAACAGCCGACTCCAGGCCCTCTATCGCTTGAGGGCCGGTAAATTGGTATCAGAGAAGTCTGGATAAGATAAATAGCACTTAAATCATAAAGAGTGGTCAACACAAGTCACTGTGTAGACCAGGCTTTCATTCAATCACCTCCATGAACTTACGGTAAACATGAATGTGTGGGCACATCGCGCCACAAGAGATTGATCAACGCCAAAGCCTATCGTACCTTATAGTAGTTGTTGTCGCGGTGATGAACTAAAGTAATCCTCAACACTTCCCCCTAGGGGCATTTAGCGAAATCGAATGAGGAACTACTGTAGTGTTTAGTGGACGGATCAAGCACACCACAGGTAAACGAAGGCTTTCATTGATCTGACATCGTTGAATTGGTATTAAAATAAATAGCAGGAGAGTGATGAGCAACATCTTGATATAGATCAATCCCTTCAAATGGACCTTGAATTGCTACAGTGAAAAATTAAGGAACGTTCAATAATAGGCTAATAAATAAATTAGAGTAATATTAATGAGGAAGATCAATTTTGGTAACTATCCTAATCATGCTTTCTATCGATTGCGTCATTCATTTAAGTGAAAAATCACACAGTATGAGTTAGATGAGTTGCTATAACTCGTACCTTATGGAAAAAATAATCATTATATAAAAGAATTCAATATAGTAGGATGTATCCTTCAGCTTTCTGGGAGACTTTGGAGAGTTTAAAGTTCTAAAAATTGTCAGGCTTATCCTTAATGTATGCTGTAGTTATCTTAGTTATCCTTATCTCTAATTTATTGCTTACGTATCGGATTTTTTAAAATTATAGTGCAAAGATGATGACAAAGTGCCAAGGATAAAAGCAGGATGAAATTGAACGTTCTTCAGCTTAAAACGTTCTCTGAAAGCATTTTTAAAATCTCAGAAATCAAATGGATGATTTTGCTGAGTGGTTTGTGATAAACCGGACCTCCTCTATGGCATTCATTTGACTCCTAATTGTAAAAAAAGTTTCAAAACACTTTTATGGGACTCGATTTCTATCCATCAAATGTGTACTTTTCAAAAAATTGTTTGAATTTAGTAGACGCAATTCATACAAGTATCCTTACAAAAATCATGTTCGCAAAATATTCGTCTTAATAAAAAGGCGTTACATGAAAGGCGAAGGGTTAGACCTCATTATTTTTACTTTTGAGGATATCATCCTTAAGTGATAAGTCACATTCAGTAGTGTTGCTAACTCGTACTGTTATAACTGTGCCAGAGAAGTGAGATGCTCATCTAATTTGGATCGAGTTAATGAGGAAGCGTGCAGTTACAAGACTTCAAACCACAACGCCACTATTTATACTGAAAAATAAATTGTCAAAGGAGATTGTACAAGAATCATTACATATGCAAAAACTGAATAACAGAACAATTCCATTGATCGATTGCTCGCCTTACGCGGAACTTTTGAGGCTGTCAGACCTCAAATTTCATTAATTAGACCTCTGTTGAGATCACACGTTTAAAATAGTGCATAAAAATAGATAATAGCAATATAAAAACAATCAATACAATGAAATTGTCATGGGCAATTACAAGTGACTGTAATCATATAATAAGGCATCAATAATGAGGGAAATACAAAGCAAAAATACGAGGTTAAGTTGGAGATTATAAGGGAAGAGTATAGAAAAGCGTTTACCGTACCTGCACTGCTTATATAAGAAGAGGTAAAAACTTCAAGATGTTCAGAAAATACTCATTGCCTCTGTCACTCACTGTTTTAGATGTGGATGCTAGAAGCTAATTGAGATTTTGAGAGTCTATGGCCTTTATGTATATTAAGATTTGCTTCAGTAGCTATGTAAGTAAACGATTAAGAATAACTGCTTAGGGAAGAGGAGATGAGGTATAAATACAGTAATACTAACTTTTATTGAACAGATGATAACGAAGATTCGATAATCATCGAGACCCTTCTGAAAATATCGACGTCTTGAAGAGTAAGAAAAAATAACCACCGTATCCACATCGTAAAACGGACATATATGATTAATATGAAATCAAAATAAGCCATAGAAGATGTCTGAAAGCAAATTTTTAACGTTCTTTTTTTTTAAGATTCATTCTCGAAAATTACTGAGTTAATTCAATCAAAGAGGAATTTGAATTTTCAGTTCTCCCATAACAACATTCTGACAGTTCAACGCAATAATCGTTTCTACTTTTATGCTAAAATCGTAATTTTCGCTCCAAGTCATATTCGATTCTGTTTTGGGGTTGTGTCAATTATAATCGCAGTCCTTATTAGTCATACGTGGTCCTGAACTGGTTGTCTTTCTTCTCCTTTCGTTTCCAAAAGTACTTTATCAAACTGTCGTTGTGCATGGTACTTAGGAGTGAAATGAAGATCCTCGTACGGCCAGGATTATACGTGCTGTCATCACGATGAAATAAATATAGGGAATGATTAGAAGACAGAATATGTAATCAATGTAATCATAATGTGTTTTTACATGTTTTTGTTGAATATCATTTGCCGATTTTACGATACACATTTATTTCGTATTGAATTAAAGCATAGGCTGATGAGTAAGTTTGAGTCTTTTGCATCAGTTTTTTCGGCTATTTTTTTGGTTGTACAGACTCATCCGGCTTGTTATGTAGCAAGTCAATTTTTTATTAACTTTTGGTTTTTTCTTACAAAAGAATTTCCGTCAATATTCCAACAATGGGACACGGTCGATAGCGCAGTGGTGGAGATGCCAGATTGAATGGATCAGACCCGGTTCAGTTCGCGGCCGCCATTCAAACCTATCGATACCTCCATCGTTCCGACCTAGGTGAATTGGTACCAGAGAAATCTGGGTAAGATAACTAGCACTGGCATGGTGAAGAGTGATCAACTCAACTTATTGAACAGACCATGCTCGCATTCAATCACCTCCGATATATCACATTGAACACGAATGTGTATTCGCATCCCACTACAACAGATTTATCAACGCCAAGAAAGAATGAAGAAATTTTTTCCCATAGGCACTTCATCACTGAGCATATTCCCATCATTTCACGCCTTTCTTATTTCGTTTCTTAATGAAGAATCCACACCATAGATCTCAACTACACGCGATTTTAGTTGAATATATGCTGTTAATATATATTCTTTTCAGTCATGATGTCCTCTGTAACTTCTCGGTTAATGAGCTTATTGAAAACTCATCGTGCCATGATTAGCACTGCTGTCTCATCCGATATGATAAAATTCAGATCTTCGGTCATGAATTGCAGCTCTGTAAGAATGGTTTGGAGCATTAATTTGGACGTATTTTTGTTGTTGATATTAACGTCTCTAGGCAAAGTTGAATCGTTATGGAGGACGCCACAACGTAACTGCATTGCCTGGAGATGGAATAGGCCCGGAAATGTTTCATCATGTACAGAAGATTTTTAGCTATGCGCAGGTGAATTATAATCATTCTTATCAATACCTTCATCTCCACATTGTCTTCATGGATGTAACTAAGCTGGATTTGTACAGGAATTTGTGACTCTAATTTCGTGGACTTAGTGTTGCCACGTGTCAAACTCTGTTAATATATTGATAATATTCGTTTTTTTTATACAATAACAACAAGGTGATTACTGGAATAGTGTCGATCGTATTGCGTGAATGCATTCAATTTATAATATTGATTAGGCAGTGCATATTAGGAAGATATTTACCTTAGGAGTTTAAGATACACTTCACGAATTTGTTTGTATAATTTGTAATTGTAAATTTGTATAATTTTCTGACCGCAGAATGCAAAAATAATCTTCACAAATTTTCATTCCTAACTCATTGACTCACTTAAAAAATTATCTCTACTATATGGAGATTTCGCACAATTGGTCTGCATTTGAAATGTGATATTTATATATAAGTTTCTTTGTGATTGTAAGGATGTGAGATAGTATAGAGTCCGTTTGTTGAAGTGACGTGATAAAAAGCTTTTGTTTTCTGTCTAAGATGTCAATTGTTTAATTATCTTTATAAAAGTTTTTACTTCTTCATTTCATTTATCCACAGTTGAATTCCTTAGAGATAATTCCTATTTTGATTGGGAGTATTGAAAAAATGAAAAAAGGACGAGAAAGAAAGCTGATGCCGTGTAAACTTCTTTGCAAACCAATTGCTCAAATGTTTTAGGTTGCGATACAAAAATTACGTAATAGAGGGTTTTCATTCTTTTCTAAAATTTCTTTAATAACTTATAAGTGGTAAAATATTGAAGTATCGGGCCCTATGTCACGTTTTCGCGAATTCTCATGTGCTATTTCGGATTAGCATCAAAGCGACAACATTAAAATAGTATTTTTTCATTTGTGTTGATAATGATTTTTATTTGCAGTACATTAACATTCAAAACTATGGTTCGGAAAAAAAGTGTAACGCGTTTGAAAGAATTTTTATTAGCGAAAATTCATTGAATTATGTTATGCACTAATTATGTATTCGTATGCTTTCTCTTGATTCCATCAGTGGTTGTCACTCAATTCCCGTACGCAATAGATTAATTATTTAGATTCAAATCTAAATGTGCATCGGAAATGTTGTTTTTTATTCAATTCAGATACGGTTTAGAGGTTTTTTCAGGTACCTGTAGACTTTGAGGAGGTTGATGTATCATCGGCAAGAGACTCACATAATGACATAGAACAGGCTTTGACTGCAATCAGAAGGAATGGTGTTGCACTTAAAGTGATGTTTATAAGTATATATAGTACGAAGTTTACATGTTCAGCGGGATATATATTTATTTTTTATTTATTCATTTGAATTTAGGGAAATATTCAGTCGAAATTTGATGATCCACATTTCATATCTCGCAACGTAGAACTGAGACGGGAACTAGATTTATTTGCCAATGTATTACATTGTTGTAGCATACCTTCTGTACCGTGTAGACATAACGTAAGAAACATTTTTCCCATCTTTGATTTCAATATATGTTTAGTCAAAGTTTAATAAGTCATGTGTTATCTTGTCTTATTGAACGGTACGTAGTCTGAGAAAATCGTACTATTTTTTTTTTCATCTCACTATTTCTGAGCAAATTTTCAGAACATTGATATGATAATTATTCGTGAAAATACTGAGGGAGAATACTCTGGTTTGGAACACGAAACAATTCCTGGAATTGTTGAAAGCCTCAAAGTACGATTTGATTTAAATGTCCAACTATTTTCCTCACTAATTTGAATGGATTTAGATCTGCAAATGCTGTGTTTTAGATTGTGACTAGAGCTAAGATAGAACGCATATCTCGCTTTGCATTCCAATATGCTAAAAAGTATGACCGCAAAAAAGTCACTGCCATACACAAAGCGAATATTCAGAAACTTGGAGATGGCTTGTTCTTAAAGGTATGTTCCTTCTTAGTAAATAATTTGATGAATTCAGTTTTAAGATTAAAGTTATTACAGTACAGGTGTGCAGTGAAATAGCAGAAAAAGAGTATCCTGAGATTAAGTTTGAGTCTATGATTGTTGATAATGCATGTATGCAGCTAGTAAGTTTGAATCCACCCTTTTGTTAACAACATGGTGTTGACTATGTTGTACTTTCTATATTGAATATACACCCGAAGCATTTGGTCGAGTTTTCTTCAATTTCTGTACATGTCATCATAATATGCTTTCATAGTAGTTTCAAAATCTAACTTTTATTTTATTGTGGAACTTATAGACGGTAATAGCCATTTCTACGATGTACAAACGACTGCTATATTGCCTTTATGTCAACGATCATTATGCATTTGATGACGTGTTAGTAATACTTCGCTAATGCATAGTATATTGATTGGATCGCCATATACTTTTTAGGTTTCCCGACCTCAGCAGTTTGACATTATGTTGATGCCAAATTTATACGGTAACATCATATCAAATATTGCTTGTGGATTGGTGGGAGGTCCTGGATTGGTATCAGGAATGAATATTGGTGACAAATATGCAGTATTCGAGAGTGTGAGCTATGGTTTTTTAAATATAAAGTTTTATGTGATTTAAACATACTTTGTTACTATGCATTCTGATTCCTACCATACTGCCTTGGTTCGCGTTATGCTTTGCCATATACGGGTGTATTTCCGGTAATAGAAATCTTCAGTGTAACCAATTTTTTATTCATATTTTGCACATTAATGAGCTAAATCATATCAGTGAAGTGTCTGGTGAATCGGCAAATAATTGGATATTCTCAACAAAATAATGCTGGACGATACCGATTACAGTTATGTAACAGAGCTGGTTCTGCGTCCGTCCCAACATTTTGAGTGAAAGATTCTGGGCATAGGTCAAAATTCTGGGTCTACGTGCAAGGTAGTATCCATGTTGTTTTACTTTAGGAATCAAGTGAATATATGGTGGATAGGTTATGGTAAAGTGGTAAAGTTGGTAAGTCGACGGTTATGTTGAACTTAGACGTATATAACAACATGAAGCTTTTATATTTTCTGATGGAAAGTAGTTATGATCTATGGCAAATACTTTCTCTACAGCCGCTAATAAAAATAATTTGATTCCTCACACACCTTATTTCTAGTTCGCTGATATCACTTGTTTTTTTTTCAATAACTAAGACATTTCCTCAAAAATAGGCAGGTGACGGGTGTTGGTACGACAACGTTAAGTAATTGTTTTAGCAAAGAAACGAAATGCAAACCACGCTTTACATGCTTGCAAATATGACGTTTCCAACCAATGTTTAGTCTAATACGATCTGCTGCGATAAATTGTCCTTTTCACATTCTCTAATATTGGCGTCAGAGGCATATGTCCAACATGGAAAATTTACTTGTAGACTGAAAAAATAGGCTATGCTTCCAACATTATAACTAGACACACAGAACTTACTAATGTATTTCCTTCCTGCCTATTATATTGGTCGAACGTTGGGAATATTAGAATAAAAAATTCTGGGAATTTTCATCTTCATGTTTTTTCAAACAGTAAAAAATCATCTTTACAAACTTTCACCTATTCCGAATCTAAAAATACTGTCCGCTACTTTTTGTCTTGAGTTTTAATGTATTTCAGGGAACTCGTAGTACTGGAACATTGCTAATCGGAAAAAACATTGCCAATCCAACTGCATTCATACGAGCTTCGGCTGACATGCTTAGGTTTCTTTTTGAAGTTTTATGCTTTCATAGATATGATGTGTTTAAATACAATATTTACGGAGGTTATTCTTTAGTGCTTTGGATAAACTCACTGACCTCAATGGTGTATAGATCCTGACCTAATACAGACTACTGGAAGTCATAGAAACTGACTCTTCCACGTAATGTTTTCCGTATCCAGATTCTAATTTTTAGGTACCTTGGTCTCAATGTATACGCCGACCTAATCTCAGATTCACTATATCGTACTCTCGTGGATAGGCAAATTCATACTCCTGATATTGGTGGTTCTGCCAAGGTAAATGGATCAATTAGAAGTCTATTAATTGTTTCACTCTAATACTTCAGACTAGCGAACTGGTAGAATCAGTATTGGATTACATCAAGCAGGAAATTATGGAGGACAATCTACGAAATAAGTGATTCTTTGGCGCAAAAACTTCACAACCGAGTTCTACAAATAGGATTACTATGCTCACTTATAAACTCACTTTAATGTTTTATTTCAAATGTGTTAGCATACGAGATCTCTTAAACATCCCTTGTGGTGGAATCTCTTTTCAAATGGGTGAAATGTTTAGGTACAACACTTGTACTGGTTTTCCAAATGTAATAAAGATCGGTGATCCTTCATGTCTTATTATTGAGTTCTTTACTATTTCTCTATCTCTTTACAATACAGCTAACACATGGTTTTAAATGTAACTAAAAACTTTACTTGGACCAGAACGGTGTGCTATTTCAACAGCAACAATGTTAAATGCCTTAATACTACTCATGCACAATCTTCTATCTGCTTACACAGGTGGGCTTAATGCGTCCTTTGACTTTTGTGGTGGAGGTGGAGCTGTAAATCTACATTGTAATAAAGAGTAATGATCTTCATTGCACTGTATAGATAGGAACTATTTTAAAGTAAAGGAAAACATCATTACAATGATGGATGAGCTTACAATTCTTGAATCGCTCCCATGCACTCTCCGAATATCTTGCTCCTTCACGAATCAAATCAATACTTTCATGAGGATAACAAAAGGCGGCCATTGTGCTAAGACCAAGGGCCGTATACAATGTACGACCAATATAACCTCTAAAACCAATTATTTCGAATCAGTAATCTAAGTCCAGATACGAATAACATGTAGCATTATTGGTGACAAAACTGACTTGCCTTTTTAATCCTAACATAAATCCTGCCATACCGCCAATCGTTATTGCTGCTGCCTTTGGTAACACAGTCCATTCTGCTTCCACATATGATTTCGTCTCTTAATAAGGATACATTTCACGTGCTAAGAAAACATGAAAAAAAATAAACCTACTTGAAGCCAAATTTTTCGAACTCTCCACGGTTTTGTCAACAACGGCAAACCGTCCCTGTAAATGACGATGTTTCTCAACGAAATTAATAACAAGGCTGATAGCCTCAAGTCTTTACAAAATTGGTCGACACAATGATTTTAGAATCACATCAACATGAGGAATTCATTTCATTAAGCTCAAGAAATCGTATCGTTAATTGGTAAATACCAATTGGAACAGTAACATATCTAGTAACAATGACTAGTCTTACAATCAAGAAAAGTAATTTGGCTTGATGTAAGAGAGATATAGATACGAACTGCAATTTCTTGGTACTTTGTCATAAATGCCTTCCGAACAGTGGCTACTTCATTCTGTAGTGGTAATGGTTCCTCCTCGACAAACTTGTAGGAGGAATGATCGAGCTCATCCCCATAAACAGGTAACTGAAATTTGATTCTTCATAATGCATACAAAATCATAAGAATAAGCTTTATGATTTAAGTATACACGTCTCAAACCGTCTCTGAATGAAATATACGTCATACGTTAATACTGAAACAACATAATGATTTCAAACAAAAGGATAAAGTCAGGATTCATGACAATTTCATGTTGGTTGATCGATAATAAGACAGTAATAATGACTAAATAGTTTAAAACTATTATATAGAACAATAAAAGACAAAGCTTATCGAATGATCATGAATTCAATCGTATTCGAATTGAATCGTGAATACAGCAAAGCCTCAAACCCTAAAACTCTTGGTAGGTTAAATTCAAAACACGACCTACTTCGAAGACTTTCATAAAACTAAATGGGATTTAGTGAATTCATTCGTCACTATATCGGCTGTTGAATAGAAGTATAATAATTACAACAAAGATTTTATGGTTAAAATGAAAAATGCGCGGCATTGTCCTTTCCCCATTAATATCTCGAAATTAAACAAAATTCATACTTGTTTAACAGGCACCATTTTGGCTGGATCAGGTACTGGACGTTTATTAGCTGTCGTAAGGTTCCACCACTGTCTAAGTACATTGCCAGCCTAAACTACTCAGTTTAAGAAAGGAACTCTGACAAATCTACGCCCGAATAATTTCATAAAAACCTTCTTCGAAGCATCAGAAATCCGATCAACAATGGGAGGGTCATCCAATGCCATGTTTCTAGGATGCGGTTTGGTTCATAGAGTTATCGATTTCGTAAAATATAATTCCAAGCGAAGTCGTAAAGACTAGCAGGACGCCAACAGGTATAGCTATGCTAACAAGTGGACTCAGATGACTGAAGAAGCTACCAACTCACAAATAGCACGGACATATAGTTAGTCAATCATTGTAGAACACCGACAATTAGGCGCTGTTTCTCTAAAGTTATACGCAATTTCGGACATACCGTTATTTAAACATTCTACGAGGTGTATTTGCTGGATGCTTAATGTTTAATGATATTTAAATATAACAAGCTGTCTCTCATATGGCATCTTTATACGTGAGGTTTGTGCTTCATTAAAACTGTACAATGTACAAACGCATAGAATAATAGAAGAATACAAAGCCTTAAAATAAACGAACACATAAAATTTAACTGAAAAATTGGTTTCACAAGAGGGTGCAGATAGCTCTGAGACTCTAAACAAAATATTTCTTCCTCAACAATATTTATTATCTTTACTAAAATCTTCCAATAGAATTTGATTTAAAGATGACTGCTCAAGAAGAAATATGAGACTTACAACTGCATAGATAATTTTTTCAGCATCAAACAGTGCTTCATTACAAATTATAGGCAATATTTTATATTGTTAACTTTAACTGTTTATTAATATTTACTTTCATTTCATATTCATATAACTTTTAGCATAACTTCATGTTTATTAAACGTGTGATCACCATTTTTTAAAATTGTTCTACAACAATCTGTTTTTATATTCCATAGTTATTTACTGTCAGTTGAATTGTGTGTAGTATGTGCTTTCACTTTCTTCGTTGTCAATTTGTAGATCAACAACACTAATACGACAAGAAGAGTTGTATTTACAAGTGAACAGATGAGGAGTACGAAGCTTCCGACGCTAAATGAATAAGTACTGATCACATATTGAAGTATCCATAACTGAAATGCGTACTTAACACGAATTGCATTTGATCCTGTTATGCCGTTTGAGGTTTGTTTGCTACCAATCGCGGTTAGGTTTTGGCCAGTCTGAAATTTTATTAGAATCCATGAGGGTTCTACTCATATTTGAATTCTTATGTATATTTCTTTTCTCCAGTAATAAAAATATTGACTCTATATAATTAATTGTATGGGAATACGAATGAAAAGCAAAACATGCGTAAGCTAGTCATATAGTGATAACAGATGGAGAAAGGAAGCTGTTGAATGCTACTGACTCAACCTAATTCCCGTCGTTACGACCTCCTGTAGGATGGGCGACCATGTTTGTGACTAACCTCAAAACAGCTGGATTCGCAACCGCCAACGTTTTTTGGATTATAGAAGGGATCTCGCAAGTGTTAGTATGCACGTGAAAGAATGACTACCACTAGGTATGATAATTGCCCGATCAAGAAACGAAAGAGCAATTACTGAAGGACCGCACGACGCGTTGAGACAAGTCGCAGTAGATCACTGAGAAATGCGGAACTCCACTAGTACAAAGAGTATTCCAGAATTACTATTAGCTTCTGGCATCGGAATCTATAAGAGTGATTGAAAAGGAGATTCATTCAACATCTTTATGACTCTGCCCCTTTTCACTTACAGTTGATATCTTCTCTACACTCTTCACTCATAACTGCTAACATAATGTGGTTCCATTGTTTGTCTATCATTAGTTATTGTTGCAGTACTATATAATCGGAACATAATCATTACTGTAGACAATCTCATGGAATCCTTTATGATAATCCAATCGCATTAATTATTGCTGTGTTATTGTCGTTGTTTTGTTTGGACAAAGGTCCTATCACTCAAATTGAGGTTACTGCATTCTACGACAGAATATGGCTGAGCCTGTATTGCAGAATGTAGCAGATACGAAATATGACAATAAGAAAAAATTGAACAAAGACAACAGAAGATTGTACCTCAATCGAAATGAGAACAGTAAACAACGTACGACTAAAACAGAGTGTATGACTCCTCATTGTGACTATGACAATACTTGGTAACCATTTGATTAGTTTACAAACATATTTTTCATATATGAAGGAAATCAATATATTATATACGACGGAAAATTTAAGCGAGAAGACTTTCACACATTTCTTTACGTATTTTCATTCTACGAGAAAATTTCCTGCATGATGTTTGGAATAATAAAAAATTTGCTCAAAAAATATAAGGGCATAGTAGACTTAAGCAGAATATCTATCATTTTTCAAAGATGAATATTACCTGATTATGTGCTCCACCAACTCCCTGCGTTGTTATTGTGGTTGTCTGGTCGTTTCCGTTAGTATAAGTCTGCTTCATATTCACTGTCGTAGATTCTGTAGAAGAAATTAACGATACTGCAGAAGGGTGTTGAGGTGTCATAGGTGCTACAGTAGTAGCTGATGCAAGAGGTTGCTTTGAGACATCAGTAGTTGAAGGAGTTGCTGTTATGTTTGTAGTTGCTGAAACTATTATAGAAGGCGGCACTGTAAGAGTTGTGGTTGAGATTTGTACTGCAGAAGTAGGTGTTGTAGGATTTGAAGATGTGATTGATGTAACTGTTGTAGATAGTACTGAATAGTTAGTAGGAGGAGGTGTAGTTGATTTCGTAGACGTCACGGGTATAAGCGTCGGAGACGTAGATGAATAATTACTAGGAGGCAATGTAGTTGAATTTCCAAACGTCATGGGTATAGCTGTTGTAGACGGGGATGAATAATTACTAGAAGAAGTAGTTGATCCCACAGATAACATAGGCTTCATACTAGAATTTGTTGTGGAGATATTGCTATTGGCAGATCGTTTGAAAACATGATGTGAGGAAAGTGTTCTTAAGAATAAAACAGATGCAGAAGGATTCGTGAGCGCTTCAGGAGCTAGTTTTGTGTTATTTCTTTTTAAGAATTTTCGTTTAGTAGGAATTGTCTGGAACGCTTCTTCCTTTAATCCGTATGCGGATGGATGGGCATTGAAATAGTTATGGTAACCGATGGAGGTATTTGTGGTTCCATGGAGGTTGTCTGCTGTATCATATGATGGAACACTGCTGGATTCTGCTTCTTCCTAAATGTTGATGAGTTGCATAAGTTTCTGAAAAACTCCTAAGTTAAATACTTAAAGCAAAAGTAATAGATTTATTCAGTGATCTACCATTTATGATGGGTCATAATGACGTTATATTATTATTGTCATATTGTGCAATACAATTCTCGTTAATGCTAAGTCAATCACAGAGGTTGTAATTATGCAGGACTCGAACCCGAATACTACTAATTCCCGTTCTCGTGTCCTACTGATAGCACTAAAGCATTACCCAACCGGTTGTTGTTTTGCAAGATTGTTTTTTTGTTTTTCTTAGTTTTATTTTTTGTGAAAGTCGTTGTTTAGCTTCTCTCCACTCGTTTTGTAAAATATTGTTGCTGTATTGTAAACAAATGACTAATAAGGGTTGTAAACAAACAAATACTGAATATTAATAAGTATAATTGCTCACTAAAACAAACAGGTCAAGTTGTATTCCTTGAATAAAATGAAAGAAGTTCGAGATTATTCATTTTTTCCTCAATTTATGTAACTCACATTTGTGCAAACAACTTGACATTGTAGAAGCACGACGATCCAAATGTATAGATGCCCTGTATGAAAAAAAAAATGATATCAACTTTTTAGAATCAAAACAATATATTAACCAGATCAAAAATCAACGTTAACGGTGAAGCTCAGCACTATTTACTATCGTTCGAGACTCCTATTTACTTCTTTCAACACAGGATTATGGAAAATTCATCACAGCTAATTGAGTCAATATCTGACCTCATAAGTTATGAACGTGGTCAAATATTGATTTTATGATCATCAGAACAACATACACTCTTCAATTATACATTTAGATTTTGATGCTTTTATGAGTTCTTATTCTCTCTCAACTGTAATTTTGTTATAATGGTGTGTTATGCATATTCAACGTTTTTAGGTTAGCTTAAAAACACTAAGCTTCTGTGGGTCTCGCCTCTCGCCATCTCGCCGATTTCCGGTCTAGTGAGTTCCCGACGATCTTCCTAATACCTTTTTAACTCTTAGCGGAAATAAGCGTTTAGTGTGACAAGCCAGTATTAGTATTGTACTCAGGTAAGTCGATAAATTGCCGAAATAATCTTCATAGCTTTATTAATAAAATTTCAAATTCGTAATTGAACAGCAACCAACCTTCCATGAGCCCACCAGAGTAAGACTGATGCTACACTTCTGCTTAGCTAATAATATTCCGTAGATATTTGTTGATTAAATGAGGTAGCTTCATCATGCAACTCTTTTCCTCCAAAAACCACTGACGTGATGTTATAGCGTACGGTATGAATTCGTTTCATTGAAATATCTGAAGTTTATACTTCCATATTCAACATGTTTGTTAAGATAATAAGCAGCACTCACCTTGATTATCAATTTGATTTGAATAAACAGATCAAAACAACTTAGAAGATCTACGATGAAATATTCGACGTTTTGATTAATACAAATACTTTTATCCTCCCAGTCTGAGGAATATTCCCACTCAATTTGTGAGGCTAGTAAGCAGTCAAGTGAATCTCCTCTTTGTTCTTTAACTTTTGCGAAAAAGTACTTAAGGAGAGGCCTTTCTTTCACGGAACGTATACAACTAAATGAAGCTTCCAGGTTATATTTTGCCAGGCAACTTTCGTTATCGTATAATTATCACCTATCTTGACTGTATCATTGTTTAGCAATACTCGAAATTGGTAAACAGTGTTTTATTGAAAAGACAACACAACACAGAACCAGGCTAACGTTTCGTCAGAATAGCCTTAATCAGAGCCTAAAAAAAGTCTACGTCAATTGTGTGGTCTACTCAATCAAACACTATCGTTAATCTTGCAAAAGAAAAACCTAATCTAAAGTTTTAACACCTAGTCAAACCCACATCATCCCAAATACTCACCTTTAAAAATGGCTTTCATCTGTTGTTTGTGGAGGCAACTTGCGGTAAGGAATATATTGGTGAAACGGGTCGTCCCCTATGTATTAGAGTAAAAGAGCACCTAGATGGGAAAACAAAACTTAGGACAAACACCCCACTAGGTGCACATAGGGTTGAGAAGCATAACGGGGTCGATTTTGAATTTAATGTCAAAATCCTTGCGCCAGAAACAAAAACACCCGCGCAAAAGTTTTGGAAGCGCTCTGGATAAATACCAGAGCTCCTAAATTGAGCAGGAAAGACGAGTGCCTTGTCGATATGCATGACCTAGCCGCATACATAAGGCTGATGGTCTGATTAAATACCAGACATTAGTCTCCATGCTGTCACTATAAACGGTTGCCTTCACAAACACCAGAGGAAAGCCATTTTTAAAGGTGAGTATTTGAGATGATGTAGGTTTGACTGGGTGTCAAAACTTCAGATTAGGGTTTTTCTTCTGCAGGATTAACGATAATGCTTGATGAAATAGACCACACAATTTACATAGACTTTTTTAGGCTCTGATGAAGGCTATTCTGACGAAACGTTAGCCTGTCTCTGTGTTGTATTGTCTTTTCAATAAAACACTGTTTACCAACCTCGAGTATTGCTAAACAATGATACAGTCAAGATAATCAATTTACAAATGCCGAGGTTAAAAGATAGCCGATCCTGGAAATTTTCGAAACAAGTTTCTGTAACTATACAGAACACTTTGTTTAATCCTATGATTGCCTAATACAACTGTACAATCTAAAATTGTAGTGGACGCTTCGCCAATG
>KN716183.1:183131-210529 GCA_000816705.1 Dictyocaulus viviparus
ACAATAGCAAAACTTCAAGTGGAACCAAATGAACGAACAAACGATACAGTTGAGTCTAAGCAACATATGAATTCAATATCGATTGTCTTATCAGTGGGCTAGAAAAGAGGGAAAGATGTATGTGGAGGAATTTTGCTCTACAAATATGTCTAAATCTTACTCAGTTAATTTGGAAGAGAAGCACTAAAAATTGTTAATTATTGATTGTTGAGGTAACAAAGGACAAAAAAAGCGAATATTTTGCATGAGTTAACTCTGAGGTATTGATGATTATTATCGTATAGACAGATTTCCTCTGGACAATATTCCGGTACAACAAAGGAATGAGTGAATTCAACGACGAAGTGAGGAAATTTGTATAGGAAGAACGAGTGGAAGAATATGAGGCTAATTTTTGTACTGTCAAAAATGATCGCTGTAGATCAAATAACCATAAAAAGTGAGTGACAAGTTGTCTTGTTGTTAAGCAACAAGTGATTTGCATAAAAACGTGAAATCTCTGAGAGGTTCAAGTCAAACCGACCTTGTGTTGAATCGTTTAACAATTATTTGTTGTATATAATAATACTTTGAAAAAGTCTATGAATACTAAATTATATGTGCAACGAAGCAAAAGGAAATTATTTACTGAGGAAATCACACTAAAGAGTTAAGAATGAGGATAAAACAAACAAACACGTCAGGATCGAAATCTAGCTGAACACAGATTCGAACCTCACCGATGGGTCCGAGTTTTGCCGCTAACTCATTTGCATAGGGTATTAAAATCATAGCACTATGACATATCATAAGATAAGACAAGATTGGTGCCTACGCATTCGTGTTCAATGAGATGTCGTGGAGCTAACTGAAGGCTAGCCCGGTTTATACGATGTCTTGAGTCGACCATTTTTCACAAAGTCAGTGCTAGTTGTGTTAGCCAGATTCCTTTGGTACCAATTCACTGACCCCGGAAAGATAGCTGTGTTGGTAGACCTGGGAGGAGAAGTAGGGAGCCGCGAACCAAGTTCGGCTTATGTGTCACTGTGATACCTACACCACTGCGCCAGTGTATTCCCATAGCACATCATATGTTTTTAAAAACAAACCAACAACTATCAATTATTAGAGCCTTGGAAAGTTATACGGGACTTTGCCGTAGATGATAATAGATGAATTTTGATAGGCCTTATTTTCTGACGGTGAGATCTACCGTTTCTATCGATCATGATCTCCTCGAATCACTTTATGTCACGAAAACAAAACAATCCAAAAGAGGTTATTGTTGAGTCTAGAGGCAGAAAAAAAAAGTCTAATGCAAATTTTTTTTTTCAGGAGAATAGCCTTAGGGAATCAAAGAATACTTTTTGCAGTAACACTTACACGAATAAATGCTTGTTTTCAACTTCTCCTCTAGTTCATTAATGTGAATAAAGATCAAATTAAAAAATCGATAATAACGATAAACAGATTTTTCATACTGAAAACCTGAAAAATCGATATATGAAATGAAAACACGAATACAATGCTTACAGGTGTTTCGTTGGCGATTTCAATACATCTTGCCCAATAGGTGAATAATGGCATGGAGATGATGTACAGTCCTACTGAAGCAGCCATCATGATCATCACCGGTTCGACATTCACCGAATCACTAAGGAAAGATACATCATTAGAAATACCGTAATATCAGTATGAATCATTGGAAATACCGTAATACCAATAAGAAAAAACACATATGAAAAATTCTTTTCAAATATAATCGTTTATAATTGATGTTTTATTCATACGTATTGATTGATTGATGATAGTAATTAACCGATTTCATTGTCTATGTGAAGATTTATCGAATTAATTTAGTTCCACTTAAATTACACATCACTTCCATTACTGACATTTTAAATTGTGATAAATTTATTATCTCACTCATCAGCGATAAGAGTTAAAGAAACTCTATGAGTCTATCTATGAGTTAAAGAAAATATTCTAAGAATATGATTCAACTCAGGTTTTTCTAACTAGCCACAGTTAGCATGAATACCTTAAGGCTCATGGCAAATACTAGACTCCATTCGGAGTGAAAAGAGGTGAAGTAGACGGTAAACTTAAGTGGTATCACTTCCGATCGTTGTCTACAGCTAAGCAGATTTCAGGAGACTCACGGTTATCGATTATGGGCTCGAAAATGATGGATCATAAAGTAAGCAGATGTCCAATCAGTCAGTGCCAAATTACGATTGAGTTAAGAGGGCATACATTGGATTGACACTGATATTTACGTCATTTCTCTATGGGAATCTTCACGAAAAGAAGCTAATATAACTCATTACCTTATATTATTTCCATTTTAACTTTTCGACGAGATTTTCACTAGTACATTGGATTTCATCAGAATAAATTTACAGGAAGATAGAGAAGTCTTAACATAAAAAAACAATAAACTATTAATGTAAATATATAAAGGACTAGACAATAAGGCGACGATGAGAACAACAAAAGAATAGCTTAAAGCGATCGCATTTCAGCTTACCATAATCTTTTCTTCCGCAAGAATTGAACGTCAGCTACATCATGTTCTTTACCAACTGCTAGCATCGTAAACAAGTATTGTTAATAGTTGATAGGGTAGAGGTATGGTATTGAAAAACAGTTCAGGGTGGAGTTATCATTAAGTATTGTGTGTCGTCAGCACGTTCAACACACAACATACCCCTACCAAAGTTAGAAATCCATCACAACATTTTCAGAAAACAAAACCAAAGAACAACAACAACAACAACAACAACAACAACAAAAAACTGAACTTTCCCATATGCGATATTCTTCAACACCGAGGAAAATGAAACAACCGACTTAAAGTGGAAAAAATTTAGCTAAGCATAGTAAAGCAAATACGAAATGAATCCTGTGAGTTATAAATTGCCTCATATGAAAACCTGCGGCTACAGTGGAAAAACAATTCTTCTTAAGGAAATGATTTACACTACGAGTCATTGTATGCTACACAACTCATTTATCATCTTTACTATGTATAAAAATTGCCGAAGGACTCGAATGACATTGACTCTTCCCTAAAAAAAACCGGTCCAAACGATAGAATACACCATTGGTAAATTAAAGTAGAAGAAAGTTCCCCAAGAAGTTCACAATCAGTCGATCATCTAATTACATGGATCACCCAAAAATTGTCGTACTCAGGTAGGCTTGTTATCTCAGAGGCTTTAAGGATATCAATGATAGCAGCTTCTATCCAACATTCCTCATCTGTATGAACAGAAACAGAAGAATCCCTAAGGAACTAGTCAAAGCGGAACACTAGACGCCTATTACTAAGGACTATGATATAAGCACGAGGAAGTAGCCAAATACATAAATGAGGCTCGCATCATGTAAACTGGATAATAATGGGGATTTATACCTAGGATATAAGCTTTTTGAGAGGAAAATCGAGTTTGACCATTAAGCTTAATGAGGAACAAAGCTATATAAAATATTCAAGTTGAGTACAGAAATGTTTAGCTTTTGCATTGAGCAAGTGACTAACAGGATTTTGAGCTTTACTTATACTCTGTCACTCAATTGTTGTTTTCCATAGAACGGTCAATGGCTAGAAATCAAACAAATAGCACGGGCTTATTCATAGATTTTTATGCTTTTTTAAGCTAAAGTTTTCTAAAAATCCAACTATAGTGATGTTCAGACCGTCGGCTACGAGCGAATATTATCTTAATTATGCAGGTAAGCATTCTATCTGATTTCACTACACATTATGAGATTGATTACTTCCCTTAGGGGATATGTTGTTCTAAAATACTTCCAATTCTTATGTAAACACATAGTGTTTACCATATATATATACATATCGTATAGACTGTTATCGTACTCTTTCATTTTCCTGTTAGGACACATTGTAACGTACGTCAATAATCAGTTGCAAAAAAAAAGTACACGTGATTGTAACGTGTATGATATCATCATAAAAAATAATAATATGACAGTTGTATGCAACAATGACATGATGTCATCAAATGTTGATATGCTCCTACCACATCTATTTACCTGTAAAGTCACACAAAAACTCCATTGATTGAGAACAGATCATTGGTTGAAGCTGATACACTCGAACTTACGTTTCACGGCTAACAAATGACAGCTCATAAGA
The DNA here is from genome assembly GCA_000816705.1 of Dictyocaulus viviparus. Classification (NCBI taxonomy): domain Eukaryota; kingdom Metazoa; phylum Nematoda; class Chromadorea; order Rhabditida; family Metastrongylidae; genus Dictyocaulus; species Dictyocaulus viviparus. Next base: position 187,273 of record KN716183.1, read on the forward strand.
ATCCTATACAGTATCTCTACAGTACCGTTGCATGTACTACAACACTCATATTCAACACGAAACCCAAAACGAAAACGTTTACGCCATCTTTAAGAAAATAAGTGTGTGATTCATATGCAAATAGAGAAGATTATCAACGTGAAACGAAGGTTCGATGACATCTATCCACTGATACGAATATGAATAATCAATCTTTTATTCAAATCTAATGATTTCACTTTGCTTATAAAAGAATCGGTAGTAGCCTTAGGCAAAATTGAATAGCCTCAAATAAAAGAGGCTAGGCTCCATTCACACAACAAATGCATTGTCAGTGCAATCGGTATTACACTAGACCGGAGTTCCTGTGAAAGGACACGGGTTCAAGTTTCGCTGAGGTTCCGAGCTTTATGATTAATTCAAGATATGCAGATTGTTAAAGTGATAGTGGTATGCGAAGATGAGCCATCTACTTAATCAAATAAGAAATGTCATTTACTATCATATAGATGTCTTTCCTCATTTCTTAAGTGTATAGAGTGAAAATGACCTTTGGATTAACTCCAAACTAAGAAAAGCCTCAACTAACAGCCGTACTGTCTGTTATGTTCCTCTAAACTTAACCTCATCCGATATGACTCAGAAGAAGAACATTTTATTTCCGTTCAATGTTTCAGCAACCATGTATTACTTATTGACTTCCGCTTCTAAGCGAAATGGAAAAATGGCAAATTTCAAAAGATGAAAAAATTTATTGAACAGCGTTTCAATAATTTCTATAGAAATCAAATACTACCATTCAAGTATAATACCGTAGCTGGTTTGTATACGTGTAAGTAAAATTTGACTAAAACAGTTACGGTACATTTCTCACACCTATCAACTCATAGAGGATTGAGGTAAGACAGACAGATTTGAAATATAACGAGACCTATCCAATAGTAATATAATATATAATTTGTAAGTTGAAGAAAACCAAACAAATACTGATCTACCTCAATACTGAACTCGTTTTCTAACTAAGTAAAAAAGAACCTTTACTGTTCGTTGTTGAAAACGAATAAGAAGAATTATTTTCAAAATTTGTATATGAAACAACAAGGATAAGTGTCAAATATATCATTACAGTTAATATACGCTATTTTTTTTTTCAAATAAGAAGAATGAAATGAACTCAATTCCTCCTAACATGCGGTAAAACTAACTGATCGAATAGAGTAGATATACTTCAACACGGAGGATAATTTTTAGAGGAGAAGGTACGGAGGATAATTTCTAGAGGAGGAACTCTTCAACTAACCGATAGCTTGTTGATCTTGAGAGGTCGTCGTCGTTGTCATTAAGACGATTACGAAGATTCTCAAAAAAACTTCTTCTACGTACCTCAAACAATATACGGTATCAATCGAAAGCTGTCATTAGTGAAAAAAAGAGTGTAAAAAAAATACCAGTAGCAAAATATTGGAAGGTATACATATTCTAGAAGGCGAACAACTTTGAATAAAATATCAAACAAAGATTATTTAAATCTAAGAGGGAAAAAAATTGCAATTGAGTTTCATAAACTCACTTGTGACATTTGTGTGAATAATTTACATTAGTGAGGTAACAGTTTGAGGAATGTAAAAATAAATAATTTACTACAGAAGTAATTTTAATCATAGTCGTAGAATTGAAAGTTCTTTGAAAAAAAATAACAGTTATAAAGCTATTAAAACGATCAGAAAGATTACCTGGATCGGAAGTAAATACGATGTCTCCATTTTAAAGTCGAATTTATTTCGAAAAGCAATACTCAATGATAAGACCTCATCATTCCGGACGTGATGGTAATGAGGAATTAAATTTACTCCATCTCGAATCATAAAAAAAAGTGATAACAAAGTGATAACAGCATGGAGACGTCAAAGCACAAAGATCTTGACGTTAAGAAACAGTAGAAATGAGCAAGTAAGTGGTGGTGATAACTGATGAGTTACCATCAAATGTGAGGTAGTTAACCAATACATTTAATTATGCATAAAATCAAGGCTAGAAAAAATAGAAAAACAAAAATAACGAAAACAAAGGCATCTAAGATATCTACATAGAAGAATTTTATTAGTATTACTAAATAAGAAATGAGGTATGATCGCATTTTGCTTCAGTCAGCATTTTGATAAGCGAAGAGGAAAATCGCCTTGTGCAGTAGAAAGAAATCAAAGAACACTTTATTTGTATTTACATGCTGCATAATAATTTTACAAATATAATCGATTGTAAATAAAAAGTTCTTGATTTTAGGAACGCTTGGACGAATTTCAATAGAACAACAACTTTCATGCATTCTGCAAAGTACTGCAAATAACTAGTACTTAAACTCAATTGAAATATGTTCTTCTGACAAGTGTAACTCCTCATTTGTAACTCATACTTACTGTGAAACTATATTCACTTGTATATTTTTGTTTTCCAAGCGATGAAACGTAACTCCTCAGTGATTTAATGTTTCTTGAGATAATGATAATTTAAATAAGTTCAAAGCTATGAATTATCTTGCTAAAAATATGTTATACACTATGTTTCAATATAGATTACAAAGGTAGATTACATTTTGCCCTCTATAAAAATGCATCCAAATTCCTCATCTTCCAGCATCGAATCTACAGTATCCAAAACGAAGTGGGACTCAGATGTTCCGATGCGAAGAGTTAGATGAAAAATTCAGCTTCAACTACTGGAAGCTCTTCAGTAACCGATCGCATATCGTAATAAATAAGATAAACTCTTAGTATATTTTGTCTCTGTAGGATACACTTTACATCCAACTACATAATATCGATTATGGACTACACCTCAGGTGACTCATTGCCACTAAGTCAGCATTCCCTGCATTACTAAGTAGTCCTGAATAGCAAATTACTAATTCAGTGAGGTACGATGGTAGCTGAGTTTCATTTTTGTCGTATTTATGACGTATTAATTCATTGGTGATCAACATCTTAAGTTTTTGTTCCTTGAATGTGTTTTTCTTCAAAGAACAAGCTGACATTTCTCATTAAAAAACAACTGCAATCGATTAATGGATGGTTCAATTCTCTATAATCACAAGGAAACAGTAGTATAATCTATTCATAAATTATGAGAAAGGAATCGTACTGAGGAAATAATAGATTACTGTAACTACAATACTTTCATGAAATCAAGCTTTCAGATCATCAGTTGTTCATATTAAATGAAAGCGTTCTAATGATCAAAGCAATGAATTTATTATCTTGAAAAATTCATAAGAAGTCAACTGAACGAGAATATACATCATTGAGGGCAAAAACGAGGGGAAAAATACGTGCTGAAATCCGATGACTGAGAAAAATGTAAACATCGTTTGAATCAATAGTGCCACACAACACGATCGAGAAACGATCAAAAACCAGTTTGCATTTCAGAAATAATTGAGGAGAATTTCACTTCATTTGACTTAACCTCAGAGAATTTGTAGTCGAGGGCTTTTATAATTCTGTAGATGACAATGCTACGATGTAAGTAACATGTTTAGATCAGCATTTCTTTCCTTTGTAATAAACCGCCATCTTTACTACAAATAAAGAAATTATACCCGTTGTATCCTATCCAAATTATATCGTATCCAAATTATACTCCATTACTTTCTATTTATTGATTTTGCAAGAAGACCAAAAACCTTGCACAAACCAGTTGGATGAGTGAAAGCAATGCAGTGCCACACAGAACGTGACCTCCAAATATGACTGACCTTTCAGGAATTTAGACATAATCGTACTTACATTTTTTCATTTTGCTTTTATATTACAATGTCTGCTACTATGCTGAGTTGGCCGAAAAACTCGGAACCTCAGACGGCACTCGAATCCGAACTCATAGATATACCAATGTCAGGTGGACGAAGAGAAACCGGATATCCGTAAGCGCGGGTTCGAGTCCCATCTGAGGATGCAAGTTTTGCGGGACAACTCATTATGATTACTAAACATTCAGAGCTCAATTCGATATAGTGAGCATATCCGAATGCTTTTCATTCTTTTTCTTTGATCAGTTCCCCTTCATTGTGGATAATTAGTAATGTAGTTCCCCATTAGTTAACTACTCTAGCTTTCTTCACCACTATTTCATCCCGTCATATCCTAAGCCTTTGAAAAAACAAAATCCTGTGTTCAACAAAACATGACGGACAACTTCGTCATCAACTACCATGCTACCAAATGTTGAAAGTCACAGTTGAAAGAAGAAATGATTTATAACAAAAAAAAATCGGGCTGTAATACACATTGTTTTTACCCAACAAATTCTATCTCAATATAAATAAAGACTTATAAATTTATAAAAGCGTCAAAACAAACCAGTGATGACGATATGAATAGATAACAATGAAAAACTAACAATAATCGTCATACATCAGTTGAGATGCTTCAATAAATAAAAATCGTTTTCAAACGACCGTAATACTACAAAGAGACACAAAAACCGAGGTTCTAGAAAGAAATAAACCTCTTCAATATTGTGTAAAAGAAGAACGCGTAAAATTATATTTTGTACATCTACGTATAAACCGGTATCCTGTGTCCCCTTGTTGTATTTCAGAATGAAATAATGATTTTAAACGATTGGATGATACTAACAAACGGCTTCCGTATGAGTAACGTTCTTCGGTCCCCATTATACGTGAATTCTAGTGCAACTGTTGGATCCGAGGCTCTAATAATCTAAAGAAAACAAGCTTACACATAAATTTAGAAAAAAAGACGGTCACAACAAACTTTTTGAGCATCATTTCAATAATAATTGTAAATATTCCGATAAAAAGAAAAAAATAAGCACATATGTTTTCGGAATAATCACTACAAAACTTTTAGTACTATTTAGTGACAAGATACCAATTAGTGAGAAATTTTTATTTATACGATCAATAGGAATGTAAAATTTCAATGGTAAAGCAATGCCTGATGTACCTGGATATGACTGCTATGGCCCAATGCTTGGTAGACATCGTATTTGAAATGCAGCACAAAATTTGAACTTGTGGTAATATTCTACGTATCAGAGAATAGTTATAATTGGATTGAAGCAAGTACCACTCTAATGGGAAATATTTGCTACACCGCAACGAATGGTTACTCTTAGATGATAACGACAATAAAAATAGAGTGGTGGGTATTTTATGGAGCTTCATAACCGTCGCTATCGCACATCTAGCTCTTCTTTCACTGCCAGTGATTTAATCATACAACGACTTAAGGTCGTAGCTTTTTAAGCACCTCATAGCTAGCGGTAGACACCATGGCACACATCGAAATGAAATTGTTCAATCTTAAAGATATCAGATGACCAACCGATACACTTTGTGGAGCACGTTCCAATCCTCGCACTTCAATCCGCTCAATCCATGTCTCGGTTTCAAATCTGCCGCTGGCTGAAGTTGTTGAACCAGTTATTAGTGATTGTGTAGCCGTCATTGTTCTTTAAATAAATCACTGTGATTTTCAATTCATATCAACTAGCACATAAGCGTGTTACCTGTATTCTATATCAGCAAATATGAATACTCCCTTTTTGTAGTCGTGCGTTTCACCATCGTCTAGATAGACAGTACCATTAGCATATCCAGCCTCATCGAGAGCGATGAAGAACGTCAAAGGATCCTGTAAAATACTACAGAGCACAAGAAAACATGACACGAACGAGCACAGAAATTCATAAAGCTAACCTGTATCATGAGGCTTGATGCACGTCTAATTCGTTGCCAAGACGGTACAATAGTACCTCCTCGCTGGAAAACTGGCACGTGAGTGATAGGTACGTTCACGATAGATGAGCCAGCCGGAATTTCAATACCGCTTTCCCATTCATACCAGCGTGTTTTCTAACGAACAATTTCAAAGAAAGTCGAGTATTTAAAAGAACATAAACAGAAGAATGGCATTATGAAAAAGAAGAAAAAATAACTGAAAAACCTTAGTTAGTTCTGTTGGAAGATCAATTTTTTCGCTATATGTATCTTTGTTTACTACAGGATGAACCAACAGTGCACTACCAACCATCCATGCCTTTAAAACTGATTTAATTCACCGAATACCTCCATATCTACATTTAAAACAAGACGACTATGAAAGGATGAAATTCGTAAACATACTTTCTCTTCTTCATAGTATTGTTCTTCGCTAGGAAATTCAAACCAAATAGGTCGCATAGGAGGTGCGCCATTGAGTGCATGTTCGTGGAAGAGAGTGTACCTAAGAATAGAGAAGTGCTGGAAATACTTTAGGATCAATATTCATAAGTATGATAAATAGTATTTCGCTGGAGTTAATTTTACTGCAGAAAGTATGACTATGCATGAGGTAAACTCAAGATTTTATAGGCAAGGTGAAGCTCAAAATTAGATCTCAATATTATTTCTCCAACATCTTTTCCACAACGGTGAGGAGAAACAAAAGACAAATGTCTAATCCAGCCAGTAGAATTTCATATAACTGTCAATTTCAATTTTATAATTTGATACTCAGTTTTAATAACCAACGATCTACAATATACCACAAAATACTGTAAACTGGCATATTTTCTTGGCAGCCTAAGAAGAAAATAAACTCATTTTTTGATAACATTTAATTTTTTGAAAAATACAAGTTTAGGAAGAGAATTACCACAAGTAATTCGAAAATTTCGTGAATATCACAAGTATCGCATGAGTTCTGCTCATATATGCATTAAAAATCATACCAAGTTGTGTTATTTAAGAATGAACTCTACTAATTTTCCTCTGATTATGATATTGATATACAAATTTTAAAAGGATGAATATTAAAAATAAAAAAGCGATAGTTGGAAATAGCAGTAGTTGAATATAGAGAAAAAATAGCAATAAACTTTACCAATACGGAAGTAAAGCATAGCGCCTCCTTATAGCTTGGCGGATTGCCTCCATGGTTGGTGTTGAAAATATCCATGGTTCTCGTCTCTTAGTATCGATGTGTGCATGCGCTCTGAGTTTTGTAAGAAATAATCTAATTTTTCCACATAAACTTAGTGTACTTGTGTTTTTCTACATCACGTAAAAAACCATAGAAAAGAAAAATAGATTTCAAGCAATGTATGTAGGATAATACCTAAAAAATGGCTGAAATGAGCCGGCTTGGTACCAGCGCGTAATGAGTTGCTCGTCAGGATTACCGAAGAATCCACCGACATCAGCTCCTACAATGTACTTGATATATATCAACAAATGTCGAGGTCAAAGGATAGCCGACATTAGAAGCTATATTATATATATATATATATATAGCTAATAATACCATATACACCTAATAATACCATATACACACCTACAAATGGTATACCAGACACGGACAATGACAGCAACATGGGAGCAGTAATGGCAAGGTGACTCCAGTCGGCTGCATTGTCGCCTGTCCATATCGCCGCGGTACGTTGCGACCCAACAAAGCCGGATCTATTGCATAGAAAACTTCATAGAAGATAGGAAGAAAAATACCCAACATATTCGTCTTTTTCCCAAGAAAATTATAAAATGAAGGGACGAACCGTGTAAGTATGAATGGACGGTCCTTACCACCAGTGCGCTTCATTTGACCTTCAAAAGTGGCAGAATGTTGTAAAAATCCATACATGTTGTGTATCTTGAAAAGGTAAACGGGAACAATTGATATCATTTGCCCATAAGAAAATAAATACCATACTTCTCTGTGTTCAATACCACCAAAATGGATAGCGTCCTTATTCATAGTGACTTCTGGACCACTGAAAACCTAAAGGCAAAGTCCCCAACATATATTATATACTCTATAAATATGAATAAACAAACTAACTGAAGGTTCATTCATGTCGTTCCACGTGAAAAGTTGAGGAGTTGATCCAATGTAACGATCAAATCCAAACTGATCAGCCCAATACTTACTTGTCTGTAAGGTAAGATCAAACATTTCAAAAGTTGAAGATAAAGTAACGTCACTGTACAAAAGAATATTCACTTCAGGATTGAGGAAATCCAGATAAGCACTCGATCCTGGCCAACAATGACCTTCAAAATTGGTGGTCCCGTCAGATCTTTTTACATACAATTCTCGGTCTTTTGCTTCCTTATATACTGGATAGTTATCATCAATTTTGATATGAGGATCAATGATTGTTATCATTTTACGTCCCTAAATGGCATAAACTTATTAACACAACAAAAATATTAAAAACAAAAATCTCTAATTACCTTAGCAGCAATCTTATCTATCATCTGCTTCGGATGAGCAAACTTATGTTGATCCCAAGTAAAATATCTTTTACCATCTGTGTGTTCAATATCTAGCCAAATTGCATCCATGGGTATGTCGTGCAAATCAAAATTCTCATCTACCTTGAAATAAAACAAATCTTTGTTATTCTTTCAAAATCTTCAAAAATAGAGAAAAAATTTCTAGATGAAAACTAACCTGCGCTACATCTTCCTCGTCATTGTAATTCCACCTACACTGGTGGTACGCTATTGAAAAAAGTGGAGGCAATGGAGTTACCTACGATTAGATATAAAACATTCATTGATGACAGAAGTGATATTATGGAATAGTAAAAGATTTGATAAGTCTGTGAAATCAGTAACATACTCCCGTTATTCGCGACAATTGACGCTGAACATCTCGTGGACCAGGACCACCGAAAAAGAAAACGTCTACAAGACCGGATTCAGAAAAGAAGTGAGCGTCAAAATGAGGGACGTTGTCTACAGGCATCATCTGAAACTTCACAGAAAATTATTACGAAAAGAAGATATATGAGAAAAAATAAAAAACCAATTCATTTTTTGTGATATCAAAAAAAAACCACCTTGTCAAGAACGGCACGAAATAATCCTTTTGATAATACCGAAGATCGCGTATCTACCCATGTTTCGGCAGCGTTCAACCTTAACAGATATAATCAATAGGATTTTCCAAATTTGAAAATTAGATCACCAAAAACATCCTGATAAAATTGGGATACTGAGGACCTTGATACATAGTGTATATCTATTGAATGTTAAGAAAATACATTTTAGATTCAAAAGTTGGCGCATTGCATATTGATAGAAATAGTATTGATTGGAATTGTTACTACAAACCACATTAAAAAAAACCATTAGGGTATGATTTATCTCAAACTAGAACACAAAAATTTTCCATTCCAGCTTCACTTCCTAGTTATACTACATAAAAACTTTATAACTGATCTGCATCTAACCGTATTCCCTTAATGGGATAGAAGCGGAAGAACCACTAAATGCACGAAAGCAATAAATTATGGAAACTACAACGAAAAAAATCTTACCAAAGGAATCCAATAGTTGCATTCTTGCTATGAGCGACTATGTACGGTATTGCAGCATAGAGCGACATTGGATTATGTAGTTCGTACTCGAATACATCAAGATTATACAGCCTTAAGTAGATACAATAGATACAATAAGTAAGCGTTACGGCCCTCCTATAAGAAAAAAATACCTAAATGGATCAGTATTATCCACCGTAGATTTTAATGCAAATGAATCTGCATGTTCTGGTAATCCATACGCAGTTTGGAAACCGATGAAAGAAACATCAATCTTCAGAAAAGACCAATGAGAGTCATACGGAAAGGCACGAAAACGAAGAGAAATAATGGACAGATAAGATTTGTAATAAAAAGTAAAAACACACCCCAACACTACTAGACCCAAATGGCTTACTATCAGTAGAACTTTTGAAGGTTTCCTCCCAGAAATTTTCGGGATATTCTTTATCTTCTTCTTTCAAGCAATACCGCTCAAACTAAAATCAAGTAAACTGCTAACAAATTGAGAAACGCGTAATATCTGGTTACCTTCAATTTGCCATCCCTGTTTAATTGCATCACCAGTTCACCGTTTTCGTTGAAGATATCGACAACAAATGGTTTAAAAGTTATCATGATCTGAATTATCACCAGACTCAAGAAACTAGAAAAAACTCATGCTGCTCCTCAAAAAATAGTAGAAAGGACTCCTCTTTACTTTTAGCTTCTTGTCTCCTGTTACTATATGAACAGAGTTCACTTCAATATTGACCGATGAGAAATCTGCCTAAAACAACCATATATTGGCAATGCTCGTATTCTGAACAGGTTAGTATGCAATGTAAACCTCTTCGGGTTCACCATCTAGCGCTGACTTTGGTACAAAACGTTTCCTAACAGCATCCTCAGGCTCATCTATTTGGACACGAACTGACGAATCCTTAAATAAAAGTGTAAAATAAATTCTACAGATTGCAAAACCTCAAGCTTAAATCTCACTGTTTATCCTATCGTGTCTCGATCTCTTACCTTCAAACCATAGAGTCGAAAAACAAGTTTATTTTCGGCGTTCTGCAATACTCCGTACACTTGTGATCCAACAGATTTCAGTGATTGAGGAATTAACTCATAACCAGTTTTTCCCTTAAAAGAACCTACAAATTGTTTGAAACGTGAAAAATTCCAGTGGTGTAAATCATTTCCAAAACGTTCTCTCTGTCTATTTTCAATCTAACAAAGGTGATGATAATTTTGTCAATTGTTAATAAACTCTCTTATAATTTGGATTCTAACCTTGAGACGACAACCACCTTAAAGTACAAAAACCTCAGAATGACTTTTTCATTTGACCATTTATTTTGTAGGTGCGATTGACATCTCACTATGCTCTACTCTTCATAATGGTAAACCGTTTGATCAATACATTACAACTGACCGATATGGTTCGATGTCGCTTACAAAAACCTGATTGTTCGCAAGTTTTGAAATCTTCCCGTCTTACTGCTAACGTGCATATCAGGAGCATCAACGAAGCTACCTTTTGCCACGTCATGGAGTAGACTGAAGTACCCTGAGCTCTGAGAAACCTTACATCTATTATTAATATATCAGACAAACACTGGCATTCATACTAACTGCTTCTTTCGATATAATCTAGGTTATATAACACCGAATTCAACGTAACTATGAATAAAACACGTGCTAATAACTAAAGCACAAAAATAACGACGAGTGATATACCAAAATAAACTCATCATTCTAGATATAAGTCCGCATCAGTATTTTATTCATAGTGAGTTGAACTACTGATTTTTGGCATGACACCTTTGTCCGCAAACGCGTACACTACGCCTACAGTCTACGTATAGTGTATGATGTACGTATGCTTAATACTGAAGCATAACAAGATGTTGCTTTTAATTATGACATGTACATGTCAGCTACCTTTATTCTATCAATTAGCATTGTTATTTAGTATTGCGAAGAAGTTAAAGGACTAATCTTTGAAGATCACATCAAGCTACGTTTATTATGCACATATAGATGACACATAAACTATGTGCTTTTTTTTGTTTGAAGAAGCTACTAAGACACTTAGCTATCACGATGTTACTCAATTAAAGTCACTCGTTTGTCTCCTTTTCCTTTTCAGCAACATAAAGCCTCGCACTTTTATTAATTACTTCTACTAGTACTAGAACTGAGGTTTGCATTCAGAGAAATGCCATAAAGAAATTTTCGTGTTGAGGACATAAATTGTTAGACAATACTGGGAACATCAACATCGTTCGTAAATTATCAGTTTTAATATTTTTGTACTCAACACATATGTCTTTGAAGCATAGTACCATACCTCAAAATTGAGTTTGACGCAGATTGTTCCAGTTCTTTGCATTTCGGCTACCATATGAAATCGACAGGTATAACAGTTATACGCTTCCACAGACGTCACAGAGAAACGTACCTCAGAGAAAGAGGGAGTCCAAGTGCAATAAAGTCTTTATGCTATTGCATTCATATGTTGGATTAATGCGTCGAAAAAGTATTGCATAGAGCTTCATAATTTTCATAAGAGCTTCCTATGTCGGTATTTTCTGGCATGAAGAGATTCATGTATAAGGTCAATTGGCTGGTCCTGTCAATTTTGGAATAAAACAAAATTAATGAATTTGAAGAAAGATAGTCGTCCAGGGCGCGACTCATCCAAAAGTTCAAAGTCATCTGTTTCAGAATTTTTGGACCATTGTTCTGCGAAAAGGTGTACCATGACCAGGCTAACGTACTTAGGACTAATATGAGTGATTTTTGTTCTAGGATTTGTTCTGTTCTGTTCTTAAGTCACATTAAGCGATAAAAAATAGAGATTCGAACAGATACTTATGGTTACATGACGATATTGCTGTCACAGAAACGGACAGAACTTCCCTCTAGACTAGATAGGAGGGTTAAATTTCATATCAGACTGGTCTACTGAATGAACACAAATGTGTTTTGCTGAGTGATAAAAACTCTCTAACTCAAAAATTAGTGGTTGATCTTCGTCCTTATCTTGTTTCTGTTCTTATTGCCGATACTGTAACAACACAATTAACATATTCCGGAGGAAAGCCTAAGTTTGTAGATGCTTTTAATCTTATTTATTCTTTTCATCTTAGTTATCCATTTGATGCAGATGTAAGTGTCGTCATGAAGCGATTTTTTAACTTCTGAGAAGTGTTTGATCCTAACCGACCAATAATCAGTTTTAAAAAGTGATTGCGGAATCTCTTTGAAGTTGTTTTCGTTGCATTTTAGCATTTGAGGTCTCCATTACAAGAAATAAAAAAATTGTCTGACTGAATAGTTACGGTAGTCTCAGTGCCATTCACCTCACGATAGATTCTCACTGCTTGCTATAGAAACTAACTCAATTTTATTAGCTTTTATTTGCTTTTGAAAGACGAAAAGATGCCGGTAATTCATGTATTTGTAACGAAATATCAAACTATGAGACAAATTTCGATGGAATCTTTTGATAGCATTCATTAACAGGATTCTCAGGATCATCATCAAAAGTAAAGTGTATATAAGGTAAGATAAGCTTCGGAGTCGGTCAATTCCTTGTGGCAGGATGCGCCTACACATTCGTGTTCAACCTGATATTGTGGAAGTAGTTGAATGCAAGCTCGGTCTATATACAGTGACTCGAGCTCATCATTCTTCACCAAATCAGTGCTGTTTATCCTACGACCTCGAAAGGATGCGAGCTTGGTCGGCCCCGAGAGTAGCCGCGAACTTGGTCGGGCCTGAGTATTGCGGCAACTCCCCAACTGTTGCTTTGCACAGCTATGTCGTTATGAACATCTGGCATAGATCCAACTTTATTGGCAAGTAGAACGCAAGAAGTGAAAGAGAAGTACCTCACTCTACTCTCATCCCTGTTCTTGCATTTAACTCATTCCAATTTCCAGATTCACTAGTACTCATGACTTTACAAAACACTCTATTCAGAATAAATATTTCATACTCATCACCATCTGCAATACTATTGAGCTGTAGTTTTTATGTCCAATTTTTTTTCCTACTTCAGTCATACAGTTATAATTGACTTCAGTTTTTTCAAATCATGTTCCATTTCTAAAGCCGTGATCTATGGAAACAAAAAAAAACTATTTAAACACAATTTTCTTTCGTAGAGATATCAAGTTATATCCGTTATGGTAATGAGGTGAGCTTTTTGACAAGAACTCTACAAGCTCGACAATCTCTTTGAACGTAAATAGCCCACGGGGTTTACTAAACATTGCTTAGATAAGGAGCTCTTTTGTTACATTGAAATGCTCTGTCGTATTCTTCAGAGTAGCTTCTATTCTTAAAAGATTCTGCACTCAGTAAGGAATGGTTTGATTTTGCTGACATCTGTGAACTTCACTTGACATTCATTAACATAATTTTATTAGAAGATAACACACCAGAGGCTGACAATGAGTAATTCCATGAACATATGTTTCATTTTCATGTGGGATTTTTTCCTCTCAGGAAAAATTTCATTATTCAGTGAGTTTAAAAGAGAGGACCATTCGACTGATATCCAGCCGTTAGTGACCAAAAATTTAATTCTTTGATATATTTGTATATTGGGAGATAACAAAATCCACATTGTAGTTTGCAGTTACAATGCCAAAAATTTTTATACGGCAGTGAAGAAAAAGGTAGTCCTTTTTATTTGACGAAGACTACGGTAACATCAAATTCTTTGTGTATCACGTATTAAATTATATAAACTACGTGATGATTTTGAAAAATTTTAACGATTTTCATAACTCTTCTGAAGGAAAATACAGTACTACCGTGAAGTTTTTTATCTCACAAAGATTTTAAAGATTCTCAGTGGAGTAGTTCAAGAAAACTGCCTCGAGACGACTTTGAACCAAAGGAGAAAAGCTCACTTGAAGTATGAAAAATCAGTTTCAGTAGTTTTGTGTTTCGTAGAGCACCATTTGTTCTTATGAGGACTTCATATGAGGGCTAAGAGTCCATCAACGTTAAGTATTTTCTTAAGAAATTTTAACTGAATAAAAAACTACATGAAAATATCATATGCAACAATGAGGAAAAAACAAATAAAGTACAAAATTACTTTGATAACTGTTAACGTGAGGTAAAAAAATTACCCTAGAAAAGTTCAACAAGCAGCTGCTCAAAAGCTGTCCGATGACGCCTAGAAAATTGTCTGCCAATGAAATGAACGACAACAGATGTCGCAAACATTTGTAATGAATCCAGAAAGTATTGCAACTGAATTGATTTTTTTCCTCAATGATTGATAAGATCAAATTTAGCTTTGTCCTCATCTATGTATTCTTGAAATTAATCAATAGCCATCGATTCTATTGCTCTCCTGTCGCATCCATCACTGATAATATAGCTCAAGTTTTGCTTTGTCATTACATTTAAATATTTTACAAATCGATCAATAGCCAATGATTCTATTGCTGTCCATTTCTATTAGCATTGGCAGTATTGTTTTTATTTATTGTAAATAACAACAAGCGTTTGTAATTAAATTTGTTAGCAGAATCTCATCGATATCACTATATCTCCGATAATATTTTCTGTAATGGATTTATTTTACAATGATATGATATATCCCACGCTTTTTTTTATATTCATAGACCTCAAAAACGATTAATTTATTATCGGTATGTTTATTTATTAATTTATTAATGTATTATTTTTACTTATTTCCTAATAACCTCCTTACTGAGTAACCCATTTTACTCGTCTTCATTAATACTAGTGGAATAGGTTTTCATTGGACAATTATCATCTTCACAGTCGTTACGACTCATTCACTACCTCACTGGAGGCTAATTTTCTCTCGTTGTTCATGCCTCTGGAAAAAAATTGACTAGAAATTAAGCCAAAATTGACTTACAATATAACTCCACCTCACTGGCCTGCACTTTATCTCTTGAAAGTTCTGTTTTCCTCGAAATTTGTAAGGTTTTATAAAATTTAGAATAGCCTTTATCACATTATCACCCTGCCTTTTACTTCTCACTTGCCTCACTTTTTCTAAGGCAAATGGAAGTTATTGCTGTCAAATCTTTCAAACTCATACTTTTCATAGTGAAGCGAGTATCGTCTACTTAGAAATCAACGCTAAAATTTTTGTATTCTATATTTTAACATAAGGACTGGGGTGATTTTTTTTAATTTATGACGTGACGTTTCAATTTATAGCAACGTTAAATAAGATGACTATCATCGAACCTCTTCAGCTATGTATTTGTCCTCATGAGTCAGAAAATAAACGTCATAAGGGAAAACAAAGCAAGAATGAGAAAACATCTATGTGAGAAGCAAATTTCTCTTAGCAGAATGTAAAGAAACTAGCAAAAGAAAAGCAAATGATAATCAGATAACGTATCTTGTAGTTTTGAAGCCTCACGCGACTTCAGACATCCTCAAATCAGGTTTTTTTTTAAATTACAAGCTCTATCATTATTATTGTAAACATTAAGCTTCAATGTCAGCTTCATTTTGAGTTTATAATATAGTGACCTGTCCTACCTCACCCGTTTCATGCTGCTTATTTATCTGCCTTGAGTTATATCTATTCTGTAATCCAACAGTAAGTTTATAACTGAAGGAATGACGACCAACATTGACGGGAATGTTATGGATTGACATTTGAATACGATAATGGAGTACAGTTCTTGAATAAATATAGTTTCAAGTAAATATATGGTTCTTCTACTTATTTTATTTACAAAATACTCTTCATGCATTGGTTTCAATTCATGTTTTCTATCGTCGTACTGAATTATTTACGCTCACTTCTACACTTTTACAGTCCGATTCTACTCTTACGCTTCAATAAGTATCATAACAATGAGTACTGCTTTCTTAATATTGAATATGCAAAGATATTACTAGCAGGACGAGTTGTATTGTCGGTGGAGTCAAAGGCAAAAAAAATCCTGCTGACATAACGGGTTTCAGAATAACACATAGGTACTGTATCATTATGACGTCACCGATATACTGTAATGAACGTATAGGTTGAGATCTGTAGCAAGTGACAGTACTGAGAAGCTCCTGAACAATCCGTTACGTGTTCAATTTCCAAGTCAATCGCTTTCATATCGTCATCGTTATTCTGATGATCGTCACTAATTAACATTCGAACAAAAGTTATAAAATACTAAAATTAAAAATTTATAGATGAATTTTGTTTGCTTTCGTTTAGAAATTATTCTACCAATTACGGTAGCGTTTCGCCGAATTTCATGTAATCAACTTTTGTAAGAAATTCATTTTTTCATCGGGTATTAGCAGTAGCGATGAAGCAAAAGTTGCGATTGCACTCTTACAGCTGAGGATGAGGTATTGTTACAACCTCAGATAAATACTCTTTGCAAACATGATTGATATCATGCTTATAATTGAGGCAAATAATTGACCATTACAGTTTTTCCATCGGTTGTTTTTTTTCCTTGAGGCGATTTATATTATTTGTATTGGTATTGATATATCATTTGCAATGTTTAGCTAAGTGGTAAGATGCGCCACATGTTTGCTAGTTTACAATAGATTTAACTAAGCTTCTACTGTGTTACAGCATTATTTCGTGTCCGATGATGTGAAGAAAAACCATCAAAACAACAGCTGGATATGGTAGGTTAGTGTAGATCATATACGAACGAAACATGGTGGCTAGAAAAGTGGCTTTCCCTGAGGAAAAAAAAGTGATCCTCTCCATCCAGTCGCAAAAAAGCACTCAAGAGGACGATGATTAGTGGCTACACTGACGCGCAGGCCCATGCAGGTTCGTGGTCGCATCCAGGCCACTGAGACCGTTTCGTGGTCTGTAAATGAGTACAAATTGGAATCTGTGTAAGATTAGCTGCACTGAGTGCTCAACTTGGGTCACTATATAGACCGGTTCGAGTTCGATCACCTCCACGATATCACGTTGAGCACGGATGTCTAGACGTATAGCTAAGATTGATCAATACCAAAACTTCTCTGAACTCCTTGGATTCACATAAGTACTTTGTTGAAGGTCATCGCATCATATTAAATCGAAGTACTGAAATGATAACAGCTATTAATATTAATTGCTACCTCATTTCACCACACATCATTTGATCTACTTTTTTCTTTCAGCAGCACAAATTTTCTCTGTACAACTTTAAATTTATTCAAAAAATTTTCTTCATCTGTCAATACAATCACAATGTTTATTTCTCAAAGTATTTTGTTTTTTTTTCTCTCAGGCAAAGATTTGTTCATCATTCTTGAAGCGTGGGAAAGTTATTATGTTCTTTTACCAAGTGTTCAGGCTTTTTCTATATTATTAATAAGTTTTTCATGAATACCTCATAAATTGTTGAGTGAAATTCTTCATATTGACTCAACTCTTCACATTCTCTTATCCACTCCGAAGCCGGACCTGTTAGCTGGCTTGACTTCAACTAGCACGTTGCAGAACTATTGCTGCTTTTGCTTCACTTGATTCCACTATTAATATTCCTTGTTGTGGAACCTTAACAATACCTCAAAAGTTTTTCTGGTAAACTTAGAGTTTGCTTTCTTCTAATTTTTCTCCCTCTCACCTAAGGCATCTTCTTAAAACTCATGCAAGAGATTTGTTAAGATGGTTTTGTGTGTGTGTATTTCATTAAGCTTCTGTGATGCCTTATCGTTTTGAAATTCGATGATCACTCATTAAAATAATATACTCCTTAGGAAATATGAGAATCTGTCAGTCAATCAATCACTCAGTGTTCCTCTTATTTCAATAATAGATCGATTGTCGTTCGTCGTATCGTTGTAAATATTACGACCGATTAAATCCTTTTAGAAGATTTAACTTAAAATTCCACATCTTGCACTTTTTTTTTATCATAAGAAATACTATAATACTAATAAATATAACTACCATATTGATTTTATTTCAAAGCTGTGATCAGCTATTTAAGGATAATCTCCTTATCTTTTCTGAAAAAAATTCACTTCAAATAAAGGCTGCAACTACCTCCGTGCCTCTCATGGTTGCTTAAAAGTGGCCGATTAACTCATTGAATGAGTTTTGAATCTTAAAGACTGTTCATCGACAAGTTAAGAGCTTACTGGTTGATATGGCTTACAATAATTAGTTTATTAATGGATTTTTAGGCAAATAATAGTTTATTTTTTGACAATCGCTCGTTCATGATTAAATAACTCTTCATTGAGGGAATTGTGTAGTAGAATAGAACTTGTTTCGGTTTTCGTTTGACTCCTTATTGATTCGAAATGAAATTTCTTAAAACTATTTCTTTAATTGAATGGCTAGTACTAAATGAATTTATATTAAGCTCATTTAAGATTATGCTTAAAAGTCCACAACTAATCATAGACAACCGAAAAACAACTGGCACAATGCCAACAGGATTTGATTCAGGTAACTCAGGTAATAGATAGTGCAGCTATCTGTTTTTTTTTTGAAATCCATATTTTTCTCGGTATGCATCTACCTCAAAATCAATATCTTATTTGTTTTTCTACTATGAATTTCTTTGTCTCTTAATCGTTCAGGTATAACGTTATTCAATTTTTTCTCTTTTTCTCTTTCAATAACAAATTTACTGCTTGAAACATTTTCACTCCTTAAAAATACACTCATTTTGAGGCATTAATTGTTCTAAAATTATGACATGATGCAAGTCAAAGATGTTTACTGAGGAAATTCTTAATATTATCAGTGAAAAATCCTCATTTATTTGAGGGTGCTTTGAAAAAAATCTGATCAATAGATGGATCAATAAATGAATACTTGTTGTTGTTTACAGGTAATCGAAAAAAAAGTGTTGAACAACTCTCTAAAGCTTCTACATTCGGTGAGATGCTTGAAAATGTATGCAATAGTTACGATTGTTTATTTTTTTTTCCTTCTATTTTTGCTCTAATTATAAACATAAATATTTGTAATCAACATAATTATCTATTACTTATATTATTTCTCATCGCTTAAACCGTAATAGATCAAGATTATTTTCTAATGTCATACTGTAGCCAATACCTTGATGAAGATCATTGGAGCGTTACAGTAATCCAAGATCTTCATCTGGAAACTTTACTAATATTTAACTCATTGTGATCTTTGAAAATAAGAACACTTACAATGACTCAAAAGTATTTGAAATGTAAAACAATGTAAATGATGACTAAGCTGTTTGACCATTTCGATTTGTAAATTTTACAAGCACTTCTATTGATTACATATTTCTTCTGTTTTTTTTCAAAGTAAACATTCATTTACAACGTCCTTATCATTTTAGAACAGTTTTATAAGTGCTGTGTTTTTTTTTTGTTTACTGCGAAGGTGTTAAAACAGCTGATGTTTTGAAAACAATGCTGAATTGCACTCATGTATATTCACATGTGAGGTTTCAAAAATATAATTGAAAGTAAACAACTTATTGACGATTGAATTTTATCGATACATTATGAAAAGCTTAAATCTAACAGGACTGAGATTTTTTCAAGTATCAATTTATTCAAATGATTTATTCGTTTGTTGTTTGAGGTTCGCTCTCTGGCGTCATCAAAAGATCTTTGGGATGATGAAATGCAACGTGATATACCAAAAAAATGGGAAAAACATGGTGATATGATTGTTTTTCCACAACATTCATTCACTCACAGTAATTGGAGGTATATAGGTACGTTCATAGTGAGTTAGTGAGTTATTCACTCATGAATACAGCTTCTTTGAGGTTAATGTATTCAATTTATTGTATGAAGCACAATGAAAACACCGATAAACTGGCTAACATTGATCGCTTTGTAAAGCTGTTGAGCTTCATGAATATATGAATACTGTATTTTATAGGTCGCGAATTATGGCGAGTAGTTGCGGAATCGTTGAAAGTTGCTCGACTTGGACGAAAACGATTCATTGGAGACGACGACGATAGAACTCCACACGTTGATCTTCTTTATGGTGAAGATGGCTGGGTTGAACATGTTGATAATCGCGGTATACGGTAAATCATAGACTAAAGCATTCGTTTTTTTTGTAATTTTATTAATCATTGAATTCTTGGAGAAGGTCTTCATGCTTAGAAATGTTCTCTGTTCGATCACTCCCGTATTTTCATATCCACCTGTCAAGGTGACATGGTGGAAGCTGTAAATATACTAGTGATTCTCATGAGCTTTATCTGTTATTAGCGATAAACTCTTCTTCACGACTATTATTAAACATCGATATAGTGTCTGTCGGTTGACTCATTCATTGACTCAATCGGTTGTTATTAATGGGAGTCCAAGTATTCGTTTTATGATTTTCTTTCATGGAATTGGGTGTTATGTTGTATGGTCGCCTACTTTCGTTCCACCACCCTAAATGGCCGAGAATGAATGTGAACTAAAAGGAACCTTGTTTTGTTTTCCTCAGAATTTGATGAGTCCAAGAGATAGGCTTCTTTTAATTATTGTTTTGTAGGAGTGAAACAAGCTTCTTGGGGCATTCAGTCACCTTGTGAATTGTCTCCTCTGCGTAGATCCGGTCAAAAGCTTGCAATTATAAGAATGTAGTGAGGTAATAAGGTGATTTAAGGAAATCGTGAAATAACAAACTCGTCGGCTATACTGTAACAGACATGTATTGCATATGAGTATATAACTCGCTTCTACGATAGAGCTCTGCGAGTTGACTCAATTGAATGATGAGGTTATTGTGTTTAGATAAAACAGAACCGCATTTACTTTCGTTATAGACTCTATTAATTAACACAAACATGCAGTTAACAAAACTAAGCAGACTAACTCATACATTTATATTGAGCAGAGAAAATAAAAGCGTTTAGGAAAGAAAATTTAAAATAGGTTTTCATAGCGTAGTAGTAGAAGGTGCCGTAGGGCTATGCAGACGTTTCAAAGTTCACATCCAAGCTTGTTCAACTCTCTATCACTCCAAGGTTAAAGTAATGGCACAATAGTATCACTATGATAGTTTCGTCTAAGGTTCTAAGCTTTGTTATTGACTCATCATTGTGAGAATATAACGATTTTCCTCTGCATATGAATTTCACTTGTTCAATCTTTCTCACGTCATCATGATGCAGACTAATGCGTGTCACATTTTACAGAGTCAGCTTGAAACCAAAACTAATTCCGTTTAAGATAAGAAAAGCTTTGCTGTTGATCACTCCTGATGGGGCATTTGTCTTCTCATTTATGTCTAACGTGTTATCGTGAAGGAAATTGAATGCACGACTGGACTATAGAATGATTTGAGTTTACCTATCCGCTATTTGTCACGTCGGTGCTATTCATCTTAACCAGATGTATCCGATGCCAATTTACCGGCCCTTGAGGGATGGCGGACTTGGTAGGTCTGAGGACGGGACCAAACCTACTTAGGACTTTCGTATCAGTGTTGCGCAAATACCAATGCGCCACCGCGCTTTGTTATTACGTATGTAAATAAATATACATATGTATAGATTTGTTTTAGATTTGTTTACGATGCATCGAAACGAGTTTTCAATAATAAAAAAATGGATGAAATGCAACGAATATCACAATGGAATTGTCATGGTGAAACAGTAGTCGATATGTATGCTGGTATGTATTTAATAAATAAAAACAAATAAAAATCAAATAAACAAAATTGTTTACATCAGAAAACTCTACAGAAGCAGCTGAAAATGAATCGGAGAATAAATGAGTAGCCATATTTGTTCGGTTTTCAATCAATCATTACTTTTGGCTTTTCGCCAAAAAAAAATGTTTTGTTTTTTTCTTTCTTATCCCCTCACATAAACAAACACTTATGCAGTTTTTTCAAAAAAAATAAAGATTTCCCAACCAGTGTACTACATTTATAAAGATATCCTCGGATTAAAACGAGGTATTGAGTAAAAATCGATCTGGTGATGATTAATGTTTAACTCAATCGATCGATTCATCAATTAAGAAAGCTTTTTCTCTATGGATACACATCTACAAATATCTAGAAACTGAATATTTTACCTCATTCTTTGTCAATGCGATTGTAAAAAACTCTGTCGATTTCTTTTCTCATCGGGAAACTTCTTCAAGTGTCATTTCTAGTACTTCATTTGAAATTTTCATATACTTTCAATGTTTTAACGATCTGAATCGATGATATTTCAACGAGAAAAAAAACTCTTCGATACGGTGGATGGAGTAAGCATTCCAGCAAAAGCTACTTTATTTTCCCTGTGGTCACATTGCAGCGTGAGACCTCACGTTATCCTTTTGAAGGATCATTTTTTTGTTATTGGTCGAAATACATCGCTCTTCATTTGCTCAAGCTGCTCACAATGTTTTGTCGTTGTACCGGTCTGAATAAGGCTCAAACAATTCAACATTGTATGATACCAGAATAATCCAACGACACACAAACGAGGATTTTCCTCAGTCTCAGTGATGGTCGAGTTATCAGAACAGGTGCTACTGCAGCACAAAGTCATTTTGCCTTTCTCGTATAGGATTATTGACCACCACATTCACTTCTTACCTCCAGATACAATTCGCCACACAGAGGGATCGGCTTCATACGAGGACAAAAAAAAACCTGTGGACGGCACATCGTTGATCGAGTGCATTCTCCATTAATGTATGAGCAGCGCAAATTATTTGTCTGTACAGCTTTCTGCTGAGATGAAGATGATTTGTAGACTATGGAAAGCTGATCTTTAATAGTAACTCCTCAATCGTTCAATGGGGTGTTAGTCAATTGTTCACAAACTAACTATTAATGAACTCATCAAGGAAATTTTTAAGGCTTCACGACCTTTTTAACATTAGTGCTCCATAAGTGTATTCAAAATACTTAAAAATTGTTTCATGTTGAAGAATACATAGAAGAAAAGTTCATTCATCGACGATGTAATCTTTTTTTCATACAGGTCTCGGTTATTATACGATGAGGTTTTTGAAGTGCTGTGATGCGAAGCGAGTAATTTGT
>KN716183.1:210629-223805 GCA_000816705.1 Dictyocaulus viviparus
GACAAAAAAAACCTGTGGACGGCACATCGTTGATCGAGTGCATTCTCCATTAATGTATGAGCAGCGCAAATTATTTGTCTGTACAGCTTTCTGCTGAGATGAAGATGATTTGTAGACTATGGAAAGCTGATCTTTAATAGTAACTCCTCAATCGTTCAATGGGGTGTTAGTCAATTGTTCACAAACTAACTATTAATGAACTCATCAAGGAAATTTTTAAGGCTTCACGACCTTTTTAACATTAGTGCTCCATAAGTGTATTCAAAATACTTAAAAATTGTTTCATGTTGAAGAATACATAGAAGAAAAGTTCATTCATCGACGATGTAATCTTTTTTTCATACAGGTCTCGGTTATTATACGATGAGGTTTTTGAAGTGCTGTGATGCGAAGCGAGTAATTTGTATAGATTGGTCAGATGATATGTGTGAAGCGTTAAGAAGAACGGCTGAAGCTAACGGTGTTCAGGATCAGATGGAAATCCTGGAAGGCGATTGCCGTCGGGTTGGATAACATATTTATTTAAGTAGTCCGTATATTTCAAGTATTCAATCAATGAATGATAGTTCACTTCAAAAAATCAATAAAACTGAACTGCTTAAAAGAGTTATAATACGATATTTTTTTGATCTCTAACCTATTTATAGGAATATTTTTGATAGAAATAATTAGTTCTTACGCAATCTCGTCTAAATTGGCAGAATATGTCAAGTCAACTTTAACGTAAGCATTGTGACAACGCAATCCATTAACAACAATATTATAAGTTTTATTGATTGGGATCAAAAGCAAGACTTTAAACTAAGATTGAGTCTAATGAGAGTAAAACGGTTCGAAGTTGGTTGAAACCTTAAAATGACTTTGAAATGCCACTGAATTGCATTTCAGCTTCATTGAGAAGCTGCCATAAAGTCATTGGTGGCAGCGAAAACCAACCAATGCAATCGCATTAGAAGCTTCCACCTTCTAAAGCTGTTGCGAGATTTGCATTAACTATTTTACAGTATAACGTCATTATTTTTTCAATAAGTTTCTTTCTAGTGACAGAAATGCTACCTTGAGGAACGACTTAGTCCGTTTTTGTTCCAGTAATATTCGAAGATTCTGAATGCTGCTCAGATAGGCTTAAATAGGCATTGGCACTGATCACTCCCTAGTGGCGGGATGCGCTCAACCATTCGTGTTCAACGTTATATCGTAGAGGAACATCGTAGTTGGATGCGAGCCTTGACTTTACAGTGCCTTTAACTAACCGTTTTTCCCTAAGTGGGTGCCAGTTGTCTTACTTAGATTTTTCTAGAATCAATTTACCAACCCCGGAATGATGGCAGGTTTTATAGACCTCGGGGGCAGCCGCGAATCTTTTCGGGGCTGTGACATCTCCACCACTGCGCGACTGCGCCCCTATTGCTCAGATAATAACAGAAATTTATTGTTGTTTTTGTGTGTTCTTTTGATCTATATGTTGAATATATTTTTCTAAATAGATCATAGAGCTCGATATTTTCTTTTAGGTAACTCCTTCCGCTATTGCTGATCGAGTTTATCTTGGTCTAGTACCGTCATGTCGAGCTCACTGGCTTACAGCATGTAAAGCTCTCAAGAAAGAAGGTGGAATGTTACATATTCACGAAAGGATCGATGGTAACACTATGAGAACAGTACAAAGAGACTCTACAGGGAAGTAAGCATTCTTTCCTTTCATTTTAATTGAGGAATGTAAGGTAGTGGTGCATTGTAACCCCACAACGCAAAAACTCCATTATTATAAGATGGCTGCTGCACTTATCCATTGTTATCATTTCTGACTTTCATTATCTTCCACACTTTTTTTTACCATCTTAACATAGTTTGATTTGACAACATGATTAATCCTATACTTGAGGCAAACAACACGTTATTGCCTCTGATCAACTTCTACCAACTTTTTTAGAAGTTTCCTTACCACAAATATTACAAGCCTTTATATTAGCACTGTGCCCCATGACATCCCACACGATTCAGTCAATCACAAAACATGAAGCCTCAAATGAGACTCAAAACCGCAACGGTCTTAGAAATTCGGTCTGATGTAGTACCGATTCCACTGCATAGTTTCTTCTTCTGTGATAATTATAACCATAACCTTTAGAGGAATACCTACGAGAGTGCAATCGTTAGATGAAGATCCTGTTTCGAAGGAAAATAAGCCAGCCAAAGGTACGACGTAAACCGCTCACTCTTTTTTCTGTATTTACTTCTATTTTAATTACTCTCTTGAGGTTAGTTTTAGATAGATTCTTATCAGATGTAGCCGCAATGAATAATTACGACAATAATATTGAGCCGACAAAGCGAAAATTCACTAGATCACAAACTGTCGTTGAGGAATTGGAAAGCAGAAAATTTCCTCAACCAAAAGTAAGTCGTACTTGTGAATTTCACTATCGACCTTATCGCTTAAATCTTACTAACAAACAACGATTAGAAGGAAACTTTTTTCCTATTATACTACATTTCGCATTTTCTTAAGGCCTTGTAGACGAACTTCATGGCTTTCAGGCTGTCGAGATTGTCGTAAACGATATTTTTTATGTATGTATGAGAGCGTTTGAATTTTTAACAGAATAAAATTAATAATAAATGTATTTACCATTTTGTTACTGTAATTCTTCCTATATCATTGTGCGATCCCTCAAAATAACAAGTGAAATGAAATCGCTCATCTGCACTTTCTGGAAACAATTTTGCATTCTATTCACAAAATAGAACTCCTAGCCGGTAACAAACTCTTCCCGCTTAATAATAGCGGTGTTGTACACGCTGAATATCGCATACGCTTCCAGAATTACTAGAATCAGCCATAACTCTGAGGTTGATACTTTGACACCAGACGAGTCTGTCAAGAGTAATAACTTTGTATCGACTGTTTAATTCCATTATATGGAGCTGAACAGCATCGAATCCTCCTCAACGATATCAACAGTGAAAGCGCGAATGCGTTATGGATACCACAGAGATCGATCAATGCAAAGGACTACCATAACTTATCCGAAGAGTCAAACTATCAGCACTCTTAGTAAATTGCAAAAGCTTATCGTTTATAGTTAGAATTTTATATCATGAAGTTTGATTGAGGCACGACTTGTGTCAACATCTTGCAGATTCTCGTAGTGTGCAGACTTGTACTAACATATTACAGATTCTCAGTACTTCATTTATTTCTTAGTGTTGATATTCTATGAATCATTTCTCGTCAACGATTAGATGTCGATATTGAACTCACTTATGCTTAAAATAGCTCACTGAAGCATCTTTAAAACTAATAACACCAGATCGAAAATCTGCAAAGGTTTGACTCCGGTCTGTGGCATCGAGTTTTGTGACTGATTCTGCAATATGAGGCTAATGCTATTAAAAAATTTCGTTAGAATCTTACCTCATTCTATGACTATTCCATACTAGGACTATAACAATTTGAAACTTTTTCTTCTTCTTCTTCTTCTTCTTCCTCTTCCTTCATCTTATGAGGAAGGTTTTCATATTGGGAAAGATTGTTCCTCCTTTCTTGAAGTGTTTATTCTTTTAGGTAATAGAAGATTTCGAGAAAAATGGATGGAAATCATTACCGGCTGTTCACAAAGAATTCGCTATCAATTGTGCAACAAAGTCGGTCCAACAATTTGAACATCGTTTCAGAATATAATTTTCTTAAGAAAAATTTAGGCTGCATATGCAAATTAGCTCATTTTAGTTGCACACAATTTCTTAATAATATGCATTTCTCGGATACGATGTACTGTACTACAATTGTGAACTTAACCAGGTCAGTTTTCACTATCAGTCAAAAATACTTTTTATCAGTAAACAAAAAAAATATTTCTCCAATATGATCTACGAGGTACGAGTAGAAAATAGAGGAGAAAAGTTAAGAGAAGAGGGAAAAACATAGAAGCTTGGACATTAGCGTATTCATTGCATCTTAACAAAGCGATTCTGGTTTTGTGATGAAATTTCCGACAGTTACTCTAGATTAGTATAAGAATATCCTATTGATGAGCGTATAGATACTGTGGGATGCAACAAACAAAACTATTCACTATTTCTTTCACGTAGTTAAGTTAATCAACCTCAATTTGCCTACGGCAGCTACAGCGATTAGAATATGGTGGTATATAGATTTAGATTGCTTGCATACTAGAATAGATTTATTGCTTATTGCTCAAAATGAGTTCGCTAGTTGAGGTGTTTATGAATAGCATTAAAGTTAGGACTTTAAAGCGGTTGAACTTTAAAGCTACAAACAATTCATCAAAAACAGTGTAGATCATTTTAATCACACTCATACAGTAATCGTCATATCTTTAGATACAGTAACCATCTTTCCAAATCGGACCATATTGTGTTGGATATGCTTTGCGCACCAGAAGATGTTCCTATTGAAAAATTGGTGACAAAATATTTGACCTTGAATCACACTTGATTTTAATCGTATAAAAATGTAACATGTATGTTTCTCTAACAAATAGTACATTCGATTTCACTGAAATCAATTTCTCATCATAGTGATTTTTCGATGACTCACCAACATTCACTCCAGAAATGCACACGTATTTTGTACTTATTGATTTTCTATGTGCGTTATAAAGCTGCATAACACACTAGCTGTAATCCATTTTCCCTCTCAAACTGAGTTTGATTTGTAAATATGCGATAAATGTAATGATTATGCTGTAATTTGTATTGAAAACCAATGAGTTATTCGTTCAAATCGATGAAGAGGTGGTTATTTTGAAACTGTTAAACACAAAAACAACGGTACACCATACGGGAGATGCATCCGTGAAATGCAACTTGAATACACCCTCAGGGTAGAAGTGCAGCAACAACACTTTTAGTACAACGAAACGTCAAAGAACAGTCAGTAGTCGTTCTTACTGGTTTTGATCTCGGATTATTCTTGAAGGAATGAAATTGAGCGGCTTTTTGTATTGATATGAAACTTCTGCAATCCATATTCTATCTATATGATCTCTTCGAATCGATATCACCTTAACATTTCCTATTCCAAGACTTGTGATTACTCTGCACTTGACGTAAGCAAATAGCAGTACTCACATAGAATATTTAGCGCTTAAGTGTATTAAGGACATCTTTATTAGCACCTTTATTTTATCATATATTCAATTCTAGTATCATCTAGTAAGTATATCAGTTTTTTTCATCGCTCGAATTATCTGAGGGGTATTAGAATCAACTAGTGTTTCAGTTTATGGATTTTGTTAACGTCGTCGTCCAAGTACGAATGCACTATGACTCCGAATGTGATGTGGATCATTGTTGCGTGATCGTGAACGATTGAATTCTGAAAAAAAAAGTGAGGAAAATGTGCACTACGTGCTTCATAGAAAAGCCTTTATTTTTTGTGAGGATTCTTGAGATTCCATGGTTACAATTAGTCGGCGCGTCGCAAAGTGACTGAGCTACCACAGTGATGATTTTGTTAGCAGTGCTTTTCTCTCAAAGCATTTCTTCCAAAGCTTCAATAATTGAAATATTTTTCCTGTTTATAGTAATGGGTTTGATCTCAAAAGCATATGGATATGATATGAGGGTCACAGTGGCGCAGTGGTGGAGTTGTCTCAGTGACACACAGGTCGAGATTGGTTTGCAGCCCATACTTCTCCTACCAGGTCTATTAAGCCCGTCATCATTCTGGGTTCAGTAAATTAGTACCAAAGAAATCTGGATAAAATATCTAGCATTGGTTTGGTGAAAATTGGTTAACTCAGGCCATTGTATAGACCAGAGGTCACATTCAAACACCTCCACGATGTCACATTGAATACGGACACGTAAGCTCGTCTTATGTAAGACTTCAGCTATAATTAAGTGAGTGCAGATGTGTAAAACTAAACCAAACAAATTATAGGGTTATCTTAAGGCATTTGACAAAATGGTATAATGTTTCGGGAGGGTCAAGCTTGAAACGAATTTTATCAAAATCTTCTACTGTTGCAGATCTTCTTAGTTCAATCACTGCATTGGTTATCACGACTTATTTCTCAGAAGCAGTTGGAATCACCATCACCTCTATCGATTAGTGAATACCTTGCAGTAATACCAAAAGATATGAGTCTATCAATCACAATTAGAAATAGGAGGGTTAGTTAGAACGGCTTGTATTACGCCATGTCAAAAACTCATTCTTATGACAGCTTTTCATGTCGTACATGAAGATGTGTAATGTTAAAACTTGACAACCTCGACTTGCACTACGTGATCTTATGCGCCCTCGGCTACGACTTCGACGACTTCGACGACTCCGAGTCATTGAATTTCTAAATCGTGGTATACTTGCTGAACGAGATCGCCTTGCACTCTCTGTTGCAATCCTTGCCAGAGCATCAGCCTGGGAAGATTCTTTTTTTTTCACACAGTAAAGTTACAGAGTGTCTGAACATATCTAATTTTTTCCACAAACATGTGCTCCTTAAGTAGCTGCTTCACAATCCGCCTTATAATTTTTTGTGCAGCTTTTTTTTCATGCCTTCTTTTACCTACAGTACTTGAGCGTTTGTGCATATGAAAGAGAAGCAGCTGTTTAACCTTCAATCAAAGTTCAATTCTGACAGACAGAGATCATCTACCTGTTCATTACCAGGATCACCATCATGTGCATAGACATGTTGAAAACGGACACCATTTGGAAATTCCATCGCTAAAGCTCGCACCTTTTCCATTTCAGCAGAAAATCTTGAAATGAAAACACTTCTTTTTCAAGTAAAAATTGAGAAATGAGGAGCTGAGGACGAACGACTACAAAGAGGAAAACGAAAACGTTAATGAGGAATAAGTCATAGTTAGCGAAAAAGCAAGAAGAACATTATCCGACCTATCACATATGCCGCTATCCATAGCACGAACCAGTGGTAAATAATCTGTACGCAGAATAACGGGTTCATTTCTGAAAAAAAAAGAAGGTAGAATAGAGTTAAAAGAGATAGCTAAGTACTATTGAGGGTTATAAAAACCCTTTTTTAACTTATCACATAGTTGAGGAAAAATAAGAAGAAATACTTTGAGAGTGTTGAGGTAGTTTGATGTAAACATTATTGGAAATCCACAGACAAACCTGTATCTGTCCCAGTCACGTAAAGATTGTAATGCTGTTTGAGCTGCTAATATCTCAGCTAAACCGCTATTATGAACTGGACCAATAATTTTTTCCGACCTCAAAACAAATTACGCGTAGTATTATGCAGAATGTGTTTCTTAAAACTCTAGTAAGTTTAATTGTTATACTAAAGTTCAAATTTACTCGCGTAACTTCGCGAGAATTTCAGTAATTGTGAAAAGCCATAGAAATAACGATCTCTTGTTGTTCTGCTAACTCAAAATTGAGGTTTTTTTCTGAACAACACTTCATAGCTAAGATACAAGCTGGAAGAACGTGATAAAAATGTATAACTCAATCAAGGTAAGTAAATTTCCCGCTAACGGTTATGTGCGAGACATAAGCTGTCTCATCCTAGGTAAAACATATTTCTCGTATCTTTTTATAAGCCCATATGCAGAACACTTTAAGCTAATAAAAAGGTTCGTATTTCGTTTGGCGCTTTGCTAATAGGCTTAGCAATAAGCATTAGCAATAAGCAATACCTCGACGAACTTCTATGCCTCTGACGATTGCGTGCCTATGGTCTACCGAACAATGCCTTGATTAGAGCCTTGTTTATTCTCATTGCTGATTTTCCTCCAATGTTCTGCTATCTCTTTAAGCTCTCACAATAAACGAACTGCTAAGATTTAATAGGATTCAGTGAGATCTGAGGTTTGGCGTTGATAAATCGTTGTGAGGGCGTGCCTACGCATTCTTAACAAGCTTGATATAGCGAAGATGGTAAGAAACAAGAATATGATCCATTATCTGCACCCTGGCTTGAATTGAGCACTCCTTACCAAGTTAATACTTCTCAGATTTTTTTGGTAACAATTTACCAATCCAAGAGGAATAACGTGCGCTGTGGACACGAAGGTCGAGTCCTTTCCATTGATTCGAGCTTGTGTATCACTGTGACAACTACAACTATGATGTGCTTCTTCTTACAGTGAAACTAAATTCAGAAAACCGTTTGATCAATTTTATGCTGCAGGTTATGGCTCTGTTTATAACCATAGTATGGATAACGTTCTCTTTAATTGTCAAGTAGTCAATTTTCACGGAAAAAAAATCGTTCTACCATTCCTTCATTTAGCTTTTATCGCACCGGCTACTAAATCTATGCTTTTTTACACTTTCAGATCAGTATGGTAAGAGGTTACTGTACGTCATTGTAGCACCACTGTGCTTCTCAATGCGTACAGCTCACGGAGCTACTCATAAACCGCATCAATGTAAGAGTAGAAAAAAAGTTTTGTCTATCACTTTATCAGTACTATGACAAAATAAAGCTTACAAAACCTGTTTAATTCATGATTTGGTCCGAAATAGACGCCAAACCCCGAGGCTCTGTTGTCGATACAGGATCCGTCTGTGTAAACCTTAATACCTTATGTATAAACATTAAAGTAATTGCATAATGTTCAGGGAAAATGCATTAGTATTTTAAGCTCAATGAACATAGAACGATACACTTTGATAAGAAAATGCTCGAGAGAAGAAAAACGAAAGAGTGAAACAACGATATGAACCACTGGAAAAGTACTGACTCCACTTGTTACCTTCTACGTCATCTTTTCCTAGCTGTACTACTATGTATGTGTTGATGAGGATGCTTCCTCGATCCATACCAACAGTTCAGACTGACCGTACTATGTGCAGTTGGCAAATGGGCTCAACCTCTTGTGTGACAACGTTGAAAACTACGCTAATTTTGCTAACTTACAGTACCTCGTGTTCTCTACAAAAACGGTAAGCTTCTAAAGAAATATTTCACTCAAAACTCAAAAGAAAATCTAATTATCATTGGAAAGCAAGCATTAATGTTATGCATTTGAGAGGAATACGACAAAGATGTTGTATTGATTTTTTGTTTTGGAGGAAGAGGAAGTAATGTTGAAGCGTACGTTCTGTAGCTTTCAGAGAAACCAAGAAAGCAGAAAAAAAATAGAAAATGGAAATTGTAAGAAAAAAGAAAAGAGGAAAAATTAACCACAATTGTTCCTTCAGGGAATCGCTTATTCCATTCTTTCTGTTGTGATTTATTCCTTTTTAACTTCATGAATTCTTTATCATTATCGATTAGTGTAGGATCACCTCGATGTTCCACACTAACACTCTTCTAACAAAATAAAAATTAACGTTTTAAGAAATTAAGAAGCGAACAAATTTATTTTCGATGAAGGTCCTTTCAATCAATATCCTCATAAAAATACTTGTAAATCCATCACAACCAAGTAAATGAGTTACTTAGCTTCATCTATAAGTTAGTTGAGTTTCCTGGTATTTTCAGTGATCAAATGTGCTGATTTCTTTTAATGAAATTACGAAAAAGCCGATTTTAAAGCCGACTCTTATGCTTACCGGACGCTGTAGTCGATGGGTAGATGAAAGCTTAGAAGCTTGGTATTCATCCCATCGGCTTCTACGTTGAGACTGTTGAAAACCGTAACGATTTGAAAATTCTGCAAAATAACACAGAATAACATCAACGTCATGCATTTCTGAATTCTCATCCTGAGAAATCTCCCATGAACGCAACTCCACATTAAGCAGAATAAGCTAACGATGTGATCTATGATTATTAAAATTAGAAAATAATCCAAGAATGAATAGAATCCAACCTTGCTTGTGGTTTCTGGAGCTTCTCTCATATCGATCCTTTGGCATAGGAACCCAGTATAGAGACTCTTGTGAGTTTTCATCACTTCCCTTTGAGTCAGTCTGATCATTATTAGATGGTTTTGAATTTGAAGAATTCTCATACACATTGTCGTCTTCTTGTGATATTCCTCCACTTGTTCTTCCTGACTCTGACCTCGAAATTGTATAACTTCCATGTGAACTTTCATCGTTACTCTCAGATGTCTGGCTGGAAATGCCAGTTCTAGTTGAAGAGCTTTTTGATTCCAGCGGAATGTTGCGGTCACTTCGGGTAGTAGTAGCTCTCAGATTGGATATGTTAAGCAACGTTCTATTCTGTAAATGAGCTTCTTCATAGTTATTGATCTATGAGAATAAATGACTATGGTTTATGACATGATTCTGGATTGATTTTTCCTTGATGGCTAGTCTTCATAAGACTTTTTTTTAATAAATTATATTTACAACGTAATATATGAAGTATTTCAAATAGATTTATTTAATCAATCAATATCTAGATATTTCATAGAAGGTGGTTTGTGAAAATTCTTGCGAACAACCAAACTCTGAGTGAATTAAAGCTACACATACTGACGGGAGAAGTGATTTGAGATTTAGAATTGTAGGAATATTTTGAGGATGCAATCGATGGAGGTGAACGACCAGCGAATATTCGCGAATGTGTTGTCTGAATAACAACGAGGTTTAGTGATAAAGCCAAATGAATACTCCCTGAAATCAAATAAGTGCTCACTAGTGAATTGTTAGTAGCTCTTGAAATAGTTATATTAGGGCTTGTGAGTGGATTCAGCCGTGATACCACCGTTGCTAAATGTATTTAAAAGGTTTAGTCATAAGATAGGGTTAGTTAAGCTTCGGAATTAATCTATTCCTTGCGACAAAATGCGCTTATGCATTCGTGTTCAATGGTATGTCATGGTGTCTTTGAATGCGAGCTCGGTCTAAACAGTAACTTTAGATAATCATTCTCCATCAAGTCAGTGCTGTTCATCCTACCCAAATCTTCTCTATCGTCCCTCTGAGGATGGTGTGCCTGTCTGGTTTAACTGAGGGCGACTGAGAAAAGCTTACTGACCCAACAGCCGTCATCATAAGTCATAGTATGGACTATTTAATCGCTTATCATCAAAACTAAAAGCATGTGAGATCTTTGAAGTAGACTCCAATTTTCAATCGTTAAGCTTCTACCTTAATAACTCGAATATCCTTATTAATGCTATGTGTCCGGAAAAGGTTATATTGTTGCTGTGGAAGAACTAATTGGAATTGCGTAGATTAAATTGATAACATAAATTTTAATCGATACGCATCGAATAAATTAGAAATAAGAAGCAAGGAAAAATTGAATCCTTTTAGATGCTTAGTGCGCACCCTAAGCGAGACAACTGTAAGTGTGAACTTGAGTTCCATTTGAGGCTCTGAGTTTTGTGATAAGCAGGGCATCATTGAGGATATAAGACAAATACTGTGGTCACCTATCAAACTTGATAGGAAATAAATAAAAATACTATTACAGAACAGAATATTTGGGAGGAATCTTCCTGAAAAGCAAAAAAAGCTGTGCAGCTTATGACCTCACAGAATTAACTTAAATATTCCTGGAGGCAACTGTTTCACACAGGATGTACTGCTCATAAAATATATGCACCATATCGTTGGAACAGAAAGGTGTCAGATCAGTGGGATACTTCAATAACGATTATCCCACGAAGAAAAAGTATCTAAGAAAATATTGAGCAAACTAGAACAAGCAATCAGCTTGAAACCTGATCCTTGTGAGTATGAAAGAATCCGGAAAAGTTGAAGTCGATCCAATCTACGACCGACTTTAATTCCAGCCATCCTTCACAAAAATTAATTAAAAAATAAGAAATCTAGCAAATACGACAAGATATGTTATCTTCGTAAATGTTTTTCACTCAATTAATATGCAAATTATTTGTATACCTTTTTTAATTATGTCGCACATGAGAGTAGAAAACTAGAAAAGAAGGCACGTTCGTTTATCGGAACATCGTTAAAAAAATTAGTGTCGGTGATTTTTGATGGACACAAGCCTTTTTATAAGAATCGATCCTTTTTCAATTTTAATATTTATTACTAAGAAGACATAAGACAGGCTTTACCGTGGATCAATTCCTTGTACCGGCATGCGCCTACGGATTGGTGTTCAACGCGATATCGTGGAAGTTGTTGAAGTCTAGCCTGGTCTATACAGTGATTTGAGTTGACCACTCTTCTCCAATTCAGTGCTGATTATATTACCAAGATTTTCCTGGTGCCGATTCTCCGACCTATTAGGAATGGCGGGCTTTGTAGGTCCGAAGAGCGGCCGCGAACTCATTTGAGCTGCGTGTCACGGTGTCGCCTCCTCCATTGCGTCACTGTGCCCCCAAGGTATATCAATATCGAAACCATAATGCAGAATAAATTATGGAGCAGTCAAGTAGCCTGTCTATTTTAGAAGCAGGTTTTTTTCAAGAATGCAACTCTAGAATGACTCTATAAATTGAATTGGCAGCTTGTCGTGTAAATTCATTTGCATATTTTTGCAGAATATAAGCCTCACGATATTCAACGAATCTCAGGGTGAATCAGTGAATGAAATCTCATTCGTCATCTGAAAACTGTTTGAACACAGTTTTTTCCGATCAATTACCTCATAAATAGCAATCACTCAGTTATCTTTTGAGTTCGATGGAATCGTTCCACTACTTCCATAGTTACGAGTTATGTGTATAATGATTTTTTTGAAAAAACTCACAACTCAGGATGTTAGCTCTAATCTCATTCAAACCCTCATAATTTCTGTAACTCCATTTAATAATAGATTCATGTGAATGAAAATCATTATTTGATTTGAAGGTTATCATCTCGTGAACGTAAGACGTACGGGGTCTAATAATTTAGGTCATTCTATAGTAACTAATGATTGAGGATATCAGCTGTATCAGTAGTAACTCAATTGCATCATCGTGCACTCTGATTGGAGATATGAAAATTGATCTAATCGATATCAATATTGATCGTACCCGGAGGAAATACTGGTCCAATTGGTGGTCAATTGATTGATTTTCAATGATAAAGAAAAAAAAACTTGATTGATCGTATATGATGACAGAGGTTATCGGTACTGTCTACAATAATCAATCAACTTCAAAAAATCTTTTCCTATCGATAGGTGCGTTCGATCATAACTTTTTTCCGATTAGTATTTGTTATTGTTTACATATATGTTTTTTTGTTTACATATATTTTTTTTTGTTTATGTGTATTTCATTTAATTCTTCTCCCTCACTTGGATAACAAAGTATACAAGTGTGTATATGCGCATATCCATATATATATATATATATATATATATAGTATAG
>KN716183.1:229312-274151 GCA_000816705.1 Dictyocaulus viviparus
AGACCGGATATCTGTAAGTGCGGGTACGAGTCCCGCCGGAGGTTCCGAGTTTTGCGGCCGTCTCAGCACAATTGTGGACATTCTAATGCAGTGCTTATCACTCAGTTCTCTTATTATAGAACTTTTGTAGATTTTTTTGATTTGCTCAAATTCCTCAAGAAGACCTATTTTTTTTTCAGTGAACGTATGTGTAAGTGAGTAACGCTGAGGTTTTCGAGTCAATCACTAATATGAATCAATCAATACCTATCAAATATCTAGCTTTTATAAGATAGCTGACGTTTACGAGAACTTCTCGAAGATGTTCGTTTTAGGAAGATTCCCGTGCTATACTTGAAAGTTCTACAGTGGGTCGATTATGTGAAGCGATGACGATGACACTCTGTCCACCGAACTCAAAGTGAGTATCGAATGTCGATCAGCAGTGGTTTTTCTAAAGCATTTACTGATTTATTACCTCCTAAAGAGAAATGAGGACGTCATCAAATAGATAAATCTCACCCTCATTTCAGAAGATAACAATAATTTTGATAATCATGAAAAAAAAGCGATATTTGAAACCTGAGAACTCTACGCAGTGTTTATTAGCTATGTTAAATAATACATTTTGGATAATGAGTAAATATCGATCGTAGATCAAGAATTTTGATACAGTAGGCAG
Source organism: Dictyocaulus viviparus (assembly GCA_000816705.1). Classification (NCBI taxonomy): domain Eukaryota; kingdom Metazoa; phylum Nematoda; class Chromadorea; order Rhabditida; family Metastrongylidae; genus Dictyocaulus; species Dictyocaulus viviparus. The sequence continues at coordinate 229,974 of KN716183.1, forward strand.
AGTGTTTATTTGAAATGTGGAAGAGAAACGCGTTAGGCCTAATATTATTCAATAAGATCAATCATTTTTTCTGTTGAAACTTAGGAGGTGAATGCTAAGTGAAGATTTCACAATGAGGTTCATGATAGCTAACTGAGGAGGAATGCGAAAAAATACAAGAAGACCTCATAGAAGAGACATCAATTCAGTCTATAGGTAATTTCTGAGTAAATAGAATGTGTCATTAAAAATACTGAAAAAAATAAAACGACCAGATTTTTAACTAGTCCTAGATGCTCATAGTAGATCAGAGATGGATTGTTACCGTATGACAGGTGTTTTCTTTTCAGATACCACTTGAATATCCAGAACGGTTATGGAATTACACTAGAAATGTCCCCAGCAAAGCCATTGAAACCGTGATATCGATCGAAAAAAGAACCTTTGATCTTAAAAAATGACAGTATCTAAAGCCATAAAATATTTCCTATTTTGTTTATAAGTTATGTAAATGTACGTGCTAAAATGTTTCATGATCTACAATGAAATTATCATAATAAAGTATACAGAACACTTTGTATTACCTCACAATTTTATAAACACTTAGTGAATTCGGTGCTTAAAACTCATTGAGGTTAGCTTAATGTCGTATAGTAGATACTAATGTAAATCGAGCTTTAACAATATTAGAAATATTTCAAATATTTAATGATATCAAATTCGTTAATCAATAAAATATTAGGATCACAGAAAAAGTAAAATGAATAAAAAGGAAACATTTACAATCTTTCAAGTGACTATAATATTCTCTTTGATTATTTTATTCAGTAATTTTTTCTTAATTGTCTTGATCTCCGTCTAATCGATAACAGATGAAAATTACAAGAAAAAAAGCTTTGATAAGGTTCAGTATTACCAACCTTATTGATTGGAAAAGAGGATGATTATTACTCACCGCCGATTCTTTGAACTCTTCGTAGCAAAGCATGTTGTTCAGCTTCATCATGACCGACCTATTCTGTATCGAAAAGAAAACTGTTAAGAAAAACAGCTGATGATAGATGAATACTAGTCGTTCAGATAATGATTTTATTGATTTTTCTCGATGATTCATATCCCATCCAGTGCAATGTTTCCAAAAACTAAAAAAAACCTTATGAATCACAGCTTATTAATTCCAGCTGTTAAGCTGATGAGGGAAAAACTCGCTATGAAAATTTTTCTTTACATGAAATGTAACTCATTAAAAAAAACCACTTGAATGATTTATTATCATCTACGTGAGACATTTTGAGTGAGGTCGATTGTCTGTTAGTCAGCATCGGTACTGACAGGTCACATAACGATTATAATCGTTTTTATTAGAGAAGAAAAAAGCTGTTGCAGAATTGATTTCATCAAGAGAAAAATTTCTCTTGAGCTCAGTTTAATTTATGCAAAGCTTGATCGTTGACCTCAATGAAGATCCTCAATAAACTTACTCATCATTAACAAAGTAAAATCAACTGGAACGTCGATCATCACGGATCAGAATTTATAAGAACGTTATGGAAATTCATCAAAAAGCAGAATATGTTAATTTATAGAATAATTTATTATGAGAGTGGTCAAAATTTCATTGTGAGTTCACTTTCTACATAATTAAAATAGTAACTGAGGAAGTTAATCAAATAAATAAGAACTTAAGCAGGTCAAATACCTCAAGAACTTCATACATATTCAGAGCTATGCACAATTTTAGGCTAATGAGGTAAATGAGTTCAAATATTATTAAAACATTCGATTGTTTCATAGAATAATAAAACTATCTATGTATAGTTTTATCTAGTCGGTTTGATCAAATACTTTTTTTCGTAAGAATATCCATCATGCAAAACTTGAATATTTATGTGTAATACCTCAATGAGTTTAACCTATGCTCTCCTCACCTTTTCGTTAGGCATTTTTTTTTCCTCTCCTACCAAGCTCTACGCCAGCTGTCTTTTCACATCGTCATCGTCATTATCATTATGATCATCATTATCATCGTTACCATGCGTTTAAGCAATTTATCACCTCTAAAATCGTTCTAATTTTTCCCTCAACCGTTAATTCATAACTGATTCTTTCTAGATTCGTTATTTATTGAGCTATTAGTTCACAATCATCATTTTTTCCCTCATTACTCAAAATTATCATCTATCAAAAGACTGAGGAATTCACAATCGTATTAGGGCTAGTAATTTCTTTCAGTACACCTCACCTCCTCTACTTCACGATTCAGAAACATATCCCTTTACGATAAAATTTTAGTTTTAAAATCTTTTTCATGACAAAAATCTTGTGATGTAAAACAAAAAAAGCTTTGTAGGTATTTATAAACAAAGAAAACTCATTGTTTGAGTTCAATCACTCTCTCCTTCAAGCTAATCAGTTCTCTCTTAACCTCTGAATGTTGTAAAATGCATACATAATTTTGTAATTATTTTTATTCTAAGTCAATTTTTCAAACATCATTCTGTCGTCTTTTTTCATCCTTTTTCTTTCTCACCACCTGCTGCTTCGAACATTTTTCATTATTCAACATCTGGTCTAATTTTTCCTCTTTATATGAAGCTTAATAGTGTCATAACACTATTTAAACCCTCCCAAATCCGATCCTCAGTCTACTAGCACTTTTTCCCTTGCCTCAGATTGTTATTTTGTATTTGCTTCTCCATAAACAGCACCCTGAGCGAAGCTTAGTGATCAGCTTCACTTCAATTTTCAAAGTTATAACGAATCTACTAAAATACCATGATAAGTTATGTAAATTTTTATTGCTTAGTACATAAATAAATGACGTCACTCAAATTTTGTTCTGTTAATGTCATTTTACAAAAATACATTATTCAATTTTTCAAAATTCTGGTAGATGAACAAAACGTTTCCATCGAGCATTGGAAAAGACGAAGCTTTCATCTTATGAAAGATTTTTACATTAGGTAATTCAAAACAAAAACATCAACGGGTTGTAGTTTATTGTAATGAACGGCTTGCATACTCCTCAAATTTTTATTTTTGATAAGAATTCGTTTTTGAGCGCAACCTCAAAACCTCGCCTCACTTTGATCATTCTTCTAGACTGTAAGCCTTTCATACGGTGTTGAATTAAATCTGATAAGAATACAAATAAGAGCTTCACGTCTAAACCTACCCCATGCTCACAACTGCTCCTGTGTCTAAGTTCATTTCTTTAATCTTAATCCATTTTTAAGGCCATCTCATATGTCATTCAATCTAATTTGCATAATTTTTCCTTCAGGCATGCTATGTAAAGTATTGTAATAATAATGATAAGAAAGCAATGATGGCTTCGGATGTTTATGTGCTATAACTCAACCTAATTTCTTTAACTTTCATTTTATAGTAGTCAGCTTGTAAGCCGTTTACTATTCTTTTATTTCAATTCGATCATTTAATTTCCTACCGAATGGTTAAGAAAACGGTCGGTCCCTCGAAGAACTTTTTGAATGCAAATGAATTACAGTATCTCTTTGATGCTGAAAAAGTTTTTAAGCTATGGTTTGTATGTAACGATTCGTTTATAAGCTGATTCAATCATATCGTTATGGAAACTATTAAATAACGAGAATGATTTTTGTTAATGAGACACAAAATTGGTGAATGTTATAGCATTTGAATAAAAATGAGTACTGGTGTAATCCTGTAACTCTATGGAGAGGATACACCTAATTGTTGTCCTCATGAAATAGGAGTTTTTTAAAATGCGAAAAGTCCTCACAAAGAACTGTGATGACCAGTTCTATTACCAAGTGAGTGCTACTCCTCCACTAAAATCATTACCAATTCATCGATCACTGAGGGATAGAAGGCTTAACTTACTTGGAGTAAACGATTATTAATTTCCAGTAATATTAAATGAAGCTTTACATAGTTTGTGGTAGTTGAATGGAACGTTAAGTGTACTTTAATGACCTCACCACTTGTTAGCTACGGTAATATCAAGTGGATTTTGCTGTCATCCAATCATATGCGGTGATATCAGTGAGGTAGTGGAATGAGAGTACGGTATACACAGTAGCTCAGTATGAACAGCTCTGTTAGCTCAATATTGTTTTTTTATCTTCTGAAATTTTCCTGTTAGTACTTCACCTCGGAGGGATGTTGGCCTTATATCATTAATTCTTTTTACGTATGTATATAAAAAGGAAATTGTTTATCAAATATGTTATGAGAGGCAAAACATTAATGGCAAAGAAGAAGAGAACCTCATAAGAGGTCCGACATTGTTCCTATAGAACTTTCCAACAAAGTATAAAGTAATGTTAATAGAGAGAATAAGATGTGCTTTGACGTTGATCAGTCCCTCAGGTAAGCTTATAAGAGTTGGTGCTCTATTGGAATATCGTGGAGAATATGATTTAATGTGAATTTAGTATGTACAATGACTTGAGTTAACCATTTTTTATGAAGTACTTATGCTCTCAAATTTCTATGATACCAATCTACCGTTACTCGAAGAGATTAGCTGATGAGCGGACACGAACTTGAGTACTCTGATTCGGCCTAGGTTTCACTACACGATCTATACCAATGCGCTACGCCCCTTTCTAAAAGATTTCTAATAATCATGTTAGAAAACATCCATATCAACATTGAATCCATACAGCTCCACATTATTAACACATTTCCTTCACTCTTCTGCAATGAGTTAAAAAGATATACGCCTACTCATAAAACATTGCTTAATCCCTTATATTATCCCTCATGTAGAAACAATTGTGGATTCTACACATCAACAAATAAACCTTGGTGTTGAAAACTGATAATTAACTCCATTTGATAACTTTAAGTAAAACCATATCAATAGAAAATACAGTTCTTCTCTGTATAATGAGCCTTTGACAGAGGTATTTAAGCTTGAAAACGTAAAGCTTAAATAGCTTAGCTTAAAAAAGCTTCTCATTATATAATGAAAATAGAAATGTTCCTTTCAATTCATATTCTATCTGTGTTTTATTTCTAAGGGTCTCTAAGGATCATTTCTATTTTAAATGTAAATCATTTCTTAGTGAGTGAGGCGTCGTTGTAGATGCTGCTTATACCGCTGTTGCTGTTCATCATCGAGTCTCAGTCTCAGGAACTACTCAGTAATCCACGATGCAATTTACAACTAGATCCGGGGAACTGTTTTCAATTCTCTGTTAACTGGTGAAACTTTAATACTCATTAACTCATTCAAGTTACAATGAATGAACCTCTATAGTATGTAAATTTTCAATACAAAAACAACTTTAAAATAGACTGATGTCATGGTAGGTAAACATTCGAAGGAGTACTAATATGAGACCAATAAATATCTATGCTTAGGTACTACGATCGATATGACCATCGTTGTCGAAGATTTTATTATAGTGGATGTGAGGGAAACGCTAATCGCTTTAACACTCTAGCAGGTACCCAAGTACTCCAAATCACTGTATTCCTTTTCCATTTCATTTCTGGAGAAAAAAACTTTCTTTCATGAGATTTATTGCTCAGAATGTTCATCTACGTGTCACTATGAAGCACCGAGTAATCGCGATCGTTGTTTTCAACCACACGATCCGGGTCATTGTGAAAGCGATATCGAACGATGGTATTTTGATAAAGATAAGCAACAGTGTGTATGTAGGTATGTGAGGTTTTGAAAGTAGGTAAGTAAGCTTCACGCAGCTTCAACATCTACAGCTTTCAGCTGGTGGTCAGGATGCGGTGGTAATTCAAATTTATACTTTTCCTATAATCACTGCATGTTTGTATGTGGTGAATATGCTAGACATGGCCCAGGAATCGATGAAAAATACTGGGGAAAAAGAAATGTTTGTATTTTTGCTTTTCTGTCCATTTTTTGCTCATAATTACTTAAGCAAATATTTTTTATGCAAATAATACGCTTCAGAAAACGTCAATGTCATTGGCCTCAGCTGCAGCAATATCTCAAACTCAACTATTATCTACTACTGCATCTCAAAGCTATCCAGGATATCAGTACGGTCAGACTTATCAACAAAGTGGTAGACAAGTCTCTTACCAAGATAGCCATGGTCAACAACAACAACAACAACAACAACTACATTTCGTTGACGATCAGACTCAACAAGGTTATCAAGAGACACAAAGGAGATATGATCAAACGCAGCAAGTTCATGATATGACTCAACGAGGTTATGAGCAGACGCGACGAGGTTATGACCAGACTCAACAAGCTTATGACCAAAGTCAACGCGGTTATGAACAGTCACAACGAGCTTACGACCAAACTCATCAAGCATATGATCAGACTCAGCGTGGTTATGAACAAACTCGACGAACTAATGGTCAAACTCATCAGATTTACGAGCAGACGCAACGGGGGTACGACCAAACTCACCAAGCGTATGATCAGATCCAACGAGGTTATGAACAAAATCGACGAGCTAACGGTCAAACTCATCAAGATTATGAGCATACACAACGAGGTTATGAACAAAAGCAACAAGGTTTCGATCAAACCCAACAAGCTTATGAGCAAACTCAACGAGATTATGGACAGATACAACGAGGTCATGACCAAACTCATCAAGTCTATGATCAGACCCAAGGAGGTTATGAACAAACCCAGCGAGGTTATGAACAAACCCAACGAGGTTATGAACAAAACCATAGAGGTTATGAAGAAAGTCGACAAGCTTACAATCATAATCAATCTGCTTGGAGTACCGATCAGGTAATCTTTTTCGCGATTAGTGAACCCTTTAACTAGAAAATTCTACTGCAACTTTGCGAATATTCAAATTGCAAGGCTTATGTTTTTGAAATTAACGATTAGTCAAAAAGCTTCAACATTTGTAATTTGTTTCAAAGTATAAAATAACAAAAATTTAGATTAACTGTTTTGTTGATCTTCTTTACTGCGCTGATGGAACAAAGAATAAAGAAAATTTATTTAAGCGACCTACATACGACTATGAAGAATTGAAAAGATTACACGAAGAATACTACAGACGTTATCCTACTACTCCATCAAGCTACGAACAATCACTCAAAGAGGTGACTGAGTACAAAAACAATCTAAGTTAAAAGTACTAAATAATACAACGCTGTCGTCATTGCTCAAATCTGATCGAAAAATGAAATATGATAAGATAAGCTTTGACGCTAATCAAGCCCTTTAGAAACGAATGCATCTGTTCTACATATCGACTTGAGGAAATTACTCTCTACAAAGTTAATGCCGCATTTCTTCCATATTCCTCTGTTACCGTTTTATTAACATCGAAGAGTAATTGACTCAGTGAGCCAAGGAGTGACGATCAATTGCCGTTTGAGCACTACTCTAGCAGCACCTTCCTATTACTGCACTCCACAGAATCAAAATATTCCAGTGATAGTCGATCGGGTCGATGGAGAGAGTCAGTAAAACCCCCAATCCGTGTGCGCTAAAGTGGCCTGATATATGTTTTCAAACTAAGGATTGAAGCCATGATTCTAGGAGCCATTTTTTTTTATTCCTAGGACATTCTGGAAAAGTATGACTATCGAGTCGGTAGTTTTCCTAAAGTGCAATCTATATCTATCTAAGTTATTTTTCCTCCAGGCTTTACAAAAGATTATTTATATGATATTCAGCTTAACAAAGTATTTAACTGACTACTTGAGTGAAAGTTTTCCGAAATTTTTCAAAGAATGCTTCGATTTTCAGAAGAACGATTCTACGTCATCTAAATACGCTGAATTCCGTAAAGCAACGTCACATATCAGTTCTACACAACTACAATCTCATCCATATTCAAGCGCTACTCGACGAAATTATCAAGCTGGGCAGCAACTCAATTATTTTGCTCAACCACGAGCTCATGGAGATCGTCTTTATCGGTAGATTCATCTGACAACCGAATTTCATATAGATATTATTTCTAAACTTACAGTAATCCCAGTTCCTCCAATGGAAATTAAATTTTTTCTTCTAAATTCAACGTGTATAATAAAAAATTTGATGATGGTCATACTATATGGCTTTCACTAAAAAAACTTATAATGAGGTCTTACTGTAGCCCTACACTACTCTAGCCATAGCATTAGTAATCACCGTATGGAAAGCCCGTTTGAACCAAAACAACAACAACAATAGAATGCGGGAAAGAGTTCCGTCTGAGTTACAACGTTTTGTGATTGACTCAGAATTGTAGGGATATGAATAATTCAACAAAAAATTATTCACGGAAAGCATTCATGACCTAAAGCGTATACAGGAAATACTATTTGTTGTCAATAAAATAGTAAATTAATTGCAATCAAATAAAATGAAGGAATATCTAAGAATTCCTTATCCATTCCTCATTGTAGAAGCCTTTACGCTGTCCTTTATACATAAGAAATCATTTGACTTTCCCTCAGTTGGTATACGCAGATGAGTATGGGTGACGTAGTTCAATTCAATGCTTCTAGTATATGATCTGCCGATCGATATTTCGATAGTATATACACTTCTGAATGTCAGTAGACGTTCTCAATTATTCTTGTTCTCTAATCCCTATACATTCGTTTTCTGGATAATGTTGACGATCATTGGTCTTTTAAAAATTCATAGCGGCTGGCGACAGTTTGTATGAGGTGTCAAGTGACAAGATTCAACTAGGAGTTCATTTTTTTCACAGAACCACCCAAGACCTAAGAGCGAGAAAATAGCCAGTAGTTGGGTAGCACCTTCATCACTATCTTACTGAGGAAAATAATCATAAGGTGTTACACTTAACCTCAATATATATGAGACAAAAACGACCTAAAAACGATCAAAGATGAGCTTCATAGGGACTAATGATAAAATTCTTGATAAATGAGTAGCACCGCAGTTATACAAGCTTGTAGAATATTTCGTGAATAGGACGTGAGCTAGATGAGGGCTGATCTTTTCATTTGTCGAATCTGATTGTGTTCTGTGGATGCACGACTTGAGGTAGCCAATCTCTACCAAGCCAGTACTGTTTAACTGGTGCCTATTTTTGTCGACCTCGGAGGGATGGCAGGCCTGGATGAGCACACGAACGAACCATCGTGTGTGTGACACATGCGCTACGTTATACCATTGTACCAATCACTGCGCTATTTCAAATACAAACCATGTAAATAATATAAACATATAGCCATATATTCAAGTCGTAGAAATAATTTTATATAAGAAAACATACGTTCAAAAAAAATTGTTAAAAAAAAAACAAAAAGTTACTATGAAATTATTGAATGTATAGGGCATACTGTAGTGAAAAAACGTTTTACAAATTCAATTGCAAATGAGATCACGAAGATCAGATATGTTCACCGTCTTCAATGTGAATCTCCATTCCTCAAGCTTGAACTCACATTCAAATCAGTTACGAAAACATCATCGATCCGTAAAAATAATGGAAATAAAAAAACATACAGTTACTGATTGTTATCAAAATAGATATAGCGTACTTTTATTGTAATAATTTGCTTGCTAAGTAGAAGAATCTGAAACGTCTAGTGATAAGAAGCCTAAATAGAAGATATTTGCCCGCAGGCGTCCTAATGCTAGTTGAAATATTTAATAGAAGAATACTTCAGATACGATACGGGACCAATTACAAGAACGCATCCGAATGGTACCACGACAATCAATCGTCAAGTTGTATACTTTACTGAAAACAGGCAACCAAGCATAACACTTCGACAGGTATATATGAGAAAGCTTGAAAACCTCATTTGAATATTATTGAGTTGTATTTCAGCATCTTCCTAATCTCATCGAATTCACTCATATCACACCATCACCACCTATTTCCACAATGATTCCATCAAGTTATCGTCGACCACAAAAATTTATGAAGAAGAAAATACCACCAAGAGTTATCAGTCCGCCATTGACAATGAAACCTAAATCCATCAATGAAGACTACCTCGATAATAAACGAATGATTCAGAAGAGTAGTCTGAAACCTACCTATCAAAGAACTAGGATAGTGCCGACGTCTACAGTGCATGAAGATCGCAGCCGACTTGATTACGTACCTCTTTCGAAATTTTCTAGAATTCAAACTACACCGCATCCGACAATAATATCGAACAGCAAGAAGTTGCATCTACAGAGACCGACGCAACATCCAGTGATAACTCCTTTACGAGAAGCGAATGCTAAGCCATCAATAATAGATGTACAACGCGTTCGTACTACTGCTCCAACACCAACAATTCGAGTTCAAGCAGCACGTATTGATGACGTTCCCAGGTAAGATACAGTACTGCACATTGCTTACCGAACAAACCCTACCACTCATCTTGAAATGAAAATATATTATTTTTTTCAGATTCAAACAATTTCCCAGTACTATACATACGTCATACCTACTGATTTCAGACCAGTTATTGTGGCAGTAACACCGAAGGCACCAGGTTTAGACGATGTTATTGAAATCGATTCAAAAAACGATGACGAGTACGAGTATGTGTATTATGACGACGATTACTATGATGATGGTGATCTTGAGGTGCATTCATGAACTATATAAATTTGATTGGAGTTGAATTTTTTTTCCTCATTAATTTTTGAAATTCTCAAATTAAGAATACGACAGTAATGGCGCCAAATCCGATAGCCACAACTCCACCAAGTATGATGCATATTGTCCCATCGTCAACTTTTAGTCCAATAGTACTACCTCCAGTAGGTCATCACGATACAACGTCAAATGACAAGCGTACTAGAACAAAGCTTGAACGTCAGAGACAGCTACTAAACAAAGAAAATTTGTCGAAATCACGTCCACCAGCCACCAAAAGCGTATCCGTCGATAACATAAGATCAAATCGTTACAGTGAGTCAACAACCACTGTTTTGCCTTTGCCTCATTGAGTTAAAGCTTCATTTCTTTACAACGTCTGTATACCATGAGAGCATCTTTTAGAGACGTCTACAACTCAAGTAACATTCGGTGACGATTATATGGAAAATGTTGGTACGTTAGTTAAGCTCCATACTCTTGCAATTATGCTCTACTTTTATTTGAAAAATATCCTTCTGCAGAATTCGATATCCAACCCGCTGAAGATCTTCGCTAATTGCACAATGACCAGAATTTGAGGATAATGAGGAAAACACGAAAACTTATAGTCATAATGTTTAAATTAACTAATAATAATATTCCTTATTCAGAATCGGGTTGAAAAAAGATATAAAGGAAATAAAGATATTGAAAATATTGTGAGTTACAAGAGTCAAAGACTCATACGTCAAAAGCAATCCCTCTAAAATTAGCTTATCTTCAGTCCGTCTGAGTATAATTTGCTTCTATTTATATTAAAATGCTTGGGAAAAACCTATTTCAGCAATAAATTTCTGTAATCAGAACCATGATCATGTCAGTTAGTAAAACTGACCAATGATTAGCCGTAGAAAAAAGACGTGTCATACGCAATTGCGACCATCGCAAAGTAAACGTCATACAGTAAAATATAATACTACATTAGTTGTTCTTATGCTTTTGTTTTTCCTATTAGTCAATAATGCCTTAGGCTTTCTTCTATCGCAAAATAAATAGTAAACACCTCACTTAATTTCAATTAACACTAAGACGTTATTGTGATGAATATTTTTTTGTTTTATTTAGGTATTTTTGTTGTTTATTTACAGATTTTTTATTCATGTAACAGCTGCTACCTACCGTACTTATAAAGAGACCTTTTTGTAACTCATTAGATCAGTTTATGATCTGATGTAAATCAACTTTTCCTTAGCTCTAACTACTCAAATTATTAACACCGTTGGTATTTTTCTTTTGATAATCCGATTAGAGATGATTCGATAGCTTGGATTATTGCTTGTCTCAGATAATGAGGTGCAAATTGTCATCATCATTTTATAGGAGATACAATCATAACTCATCTGATCTCCTTAGGACATAGATTCATAATTGACGACAACTTGTGTTGACGACCTCGAACTCCCTCATATACTTGGACGTATCTCGAGGGAAAACTCAGAACGACCTAGCGACATGTCATATTTGTACTTTTACTATTTCTTGCTTCTGCTTTTACATGTTGTGTTGTTTTTTTTCTGATCTCCTATCGAAACTTCATGCGATTTTTACGATGATTCACGAAAAACCTCAAAGTCTCTTTATAGTTCTTCTAATGAAAAATCAATCTATGTTTTCATATCTCTACTTTTATAGGCTTTTATAGTTTTGATTGATTTGAGTTGGTCGTACCTCAACCTCATAAAGCATTTGTCAGAAGCATCTCACGTTATTTTGTATAGAGCATTTTGTATTATGTATATTATAAATGGCTTTAATCAACGAGTACTAACTCGTTAAGTGTTAATGAACTCGTACCAGTTAAAACTATTAATTTTGTAAGAAAAAGAAAAACCTTTACAGGTATTTTTTTGTGCGATTGTGAAAAACACTAAGCATTGAGAAGATCGTTATTCTATTGAGTATTATTGTTATGTTGACACGAGGTTGTCACGACAATACTCATTTGAAATCCAGAAGTCATGATTTTTTTTGGTGTCTGGAAACCAGTTGTTATAAGAAAATTATATAAAATTAGTGAAAGTCGAGGTTCCGTTTTAACGTCAATGTATTCAACCCTTTTGTTGAGTAATTTTCAATAAAACCTCACTTAGACTCCGAGGAATCGACATATAGCAATACCAAGTAGACTACAAAACATATTTTTAATAATAAATATAATTTCACTAAAATTATCAATAGTGCCAATGACGAAATTACTGGAGGTCATGTTGCGGCTGAGGATTCACGAGGCTTCATACTAAGTTACTGTAGGTCACTTTTTGTCTGAGGATTACCGAGGCTCTATTTATCGTCATTAACCTTGTAGTTGTAATATCCTTATTCTGATCTTGATATCCTGGAAACCTTTATACGATCAATCAAGGATCTATGTCAAGGACGCGAAGAGGGAAAAAACAGAAACATATTGTCAGCTTTTTTGTTGCATCTGCTCATATCGTACGATTTGATACAAAGTTTGATCGTCAAAGTAACTATTCTGACGCCACGGCTTGATAACGATTGATATCATCTACATTTATTCGAACGCTGATGCTGTTCCTCATGCTTGAGTTTCAATCACTAAAAAGTCCCCTTATAGTTCTCATCTATTCTTTTTCGAAATGAAGTAAAACGCAAAAAATTCAAACTAAAGCGATCAAAAATCTTCTAAAAACGTGGAGCTTTTTATTTTTTTCTTATGTATACCTACTTATCACTATTCATAAATGGTGAGGGACAAGTCTATTGGTCCATCGATCGATATAGCTTCGTTATTCATGTCCTCTAAGAAGCATTAAGTTCCAGGATAGCTTTTGCTATCTGTTTTTCAGTTTACGGAGCCATTCTACTGTTTCAGCTTCTGATATGCTTCACATATTGACGTTTCTTGTTATAATTCCACCTATAGAAACATTTTATATGAGCGAATTCTATGAAACCGTTAACACATGGAATGGACCATTGCAAGTAGGTAGATCACCTAGTGACACTTTATCGATTTTTCCCTCAGTACTAATGGTGATTTAATAAAATTTCAGTACGATGAAGATTGGGGCTATACGGACGTTCGAGAAAATGCACATATCTTTTGGTGGTTGTACGCCGTAAAACCAAAAATGAATCGACCACTAATACTATGGTTACAGGTGTATTATCGATTTTTTCATTTAAGAAATGGGATTTTTCACATGGTAATATTTGTAATGATGTTGAGTTGATCACAAAACTGAGCATCCCAGCCTGGGCTCGATCCCACACTTCACGGATTTCCAGTCTGATGCGCTGCTACCTATTGCATTCCATGCCGCCCTACATCAGCGATCACACAATGCTTCAGTGGTCACTTTAAGCACTCATTAGTTAACAGCTTCAATCTGGTGTGTTGATATCGGCATTACCGATAACTGCGAAACTCGGTTGAACTCTTTGTATAAGCCTTTATGGTGATTCATTTGTTTTTCTACCAATTCTGATAGGTTATATGGGTTGTGATATAAGCTCGAAGTCAAGTCGGTCACACACTGGACACCAGACGGGAGATCTGTGAGATCGAGGTTCGAGTCCCCCCTGAAGTTGTAATTCTTGTGATTGATTCAATACCATTAGGAATATAAACTATAAGAGCATAAAATCAAGATTACTAGTCGTAGGTAACGATTAACATTTCACTCGCTTTTGAGTAATGCTGTATATAAAGAGATCTTCATTATAGGGAGGACCAGGTGCATCAGGCACAGGTTTTGGTAATTTTGAAGAAACTGGACCGAAAACAATAAATTCTTCAGATAATCCAGCAACATGGGTAAGTCATTTACTTACTCATTCAATTGTTCTTGCAACAGTACTTGTTAAGTAGTAAGAGGTCACTAAAAAATTGTAATTATTCTACGATTTTATATATTTTCGTGTAGAACAACAGTTTGATTTCGTGGAATTCGGATCCCACCGTGAACGGATAGCGCAGTAGTTAAAAGAACTCACGCTTGTTAGGTATTCAGTTCGCTCTCATCGGTTGCATTTGTTGCTGCAGAACAATTTCTAATGTTGAGTTTATCTCATCATTGATTTTGATTCCTCATTCTGAAAAACCTTAAGCAAATCAGACGTTGGTTATAAATCTGGTTGATAATTCAAAACAGATCTTGGTTAGGAAACGGCGTTGAACGGATCGACGATATTGAAAACTGTAGAGGTTGTCATATTTTCGTCAGCGGAGACTTACCAGAGAAAGTTATTGTCGAAACAGCAAGTACGCGGAAACGAAACCCAATCTCATCTCTCTATATCGAACAAATCATAGCTGTAAACTTAATAACAAATTAAATTATGTGGGTAATCATAAGTTCCCTGAGGATGTGTCTGGAAGACGGTTTGACTTTCTTCACTATCCATACCAATTTTTGTAAAGTTTCATCTAACCAGACTCACGAATCGTGATGCTGATAGTTCCAGTAAAAGTTCTGGAGAATTGAACAACAAAAAGTAACAGAGCATTTTTACCTATTGTGCTTGATAGTACTCCATTGGGTGGTTTCGGCTTTGAGGATTCGCTTAACATTACAACACCATTATTGGATTTCCGTGAAGATGTTTGGCCATCAGAAAGATGGTCCTCCTCGTAGTGAGTTTGATGTTCAGTAGATCCGATCGCTTACAGCTTGTGTCCAACTGTAATCATTTGTACGTACCATGTGTCCGGCCTACCTAACAGTAGTAACTTGGATGTAACGATGTGTCTTTGATCTTCAATCGTCGACGTAGATCAGAGCTTTTGGTTCCCTGTTTTGCTTATGTGATACGAGGAATGCCTAAGATCACACAAGTACATTCTTCACAAGCTTTTTCGAAATGGGCTAACATTTGCTCTGCTTCTTCGATAACCACTGTAAAGAATGCGATATCATTGACGAGGTGAAGATGGGATGATGAAGTTTTCAACCGTCGATTTTCTTTTACCTATTGTCCCATTCTAATTTTCACATGATGTTTACCAACAATTTTTGCGTAATCGTATCGCCTTATCGAACTCCTCCTTTCACCTTATTGTAAAGCGCTATCATAAAAATTGTTGTTGAAGCTTCCATAATAGACTGCTATATTTTTTGTATCTATAGAAATAATTTCTTATTGCAGTTACAACTGGCCGATATGGTCTACGTTGACAGCCCAGTTGGTGCTGGATTTTCTTATGTAGATAATGAGGACGCATTTACTACAAATGTCACTCAAATTGGTCATGATCTATTGGTTTGGATACGGCAATTTCTCGTCATTCATCCTGAATACCGTATTCGTCCATTTTTTATATTTTGCGAAAGCTACGGTGGTAAAGTCGGAGCAGAATTTGCTCAACTCATCACAAAAGTATGTGGCCTTTCAAAAATCATAATTGTTTTATTAATTAGTTTTGAAAAACATCTCTGTTATACACGTTGACTAGCAATTCTTTCAATTCGGACCACCTTAGTGAGGTGATTGAGATTTTGTGAACTTTCAGTATTCTCTTTGAAAAACTTAAACGTTTTTATTGTGATTCATTTTTGATCAAAGATCATTTTTTTGGAAATATTCCAAAATATCGTCATTATATTATAATAACTTAAATGATTCTAACTAGAAAAATATACCGTTTGCTAGTTATCTAACGTACGGATTTAGGAGATCGACATCGGTAATCTACAATTGAATTTCTGTGGCTTAGCCCTCGGAGATTCATGGATCTCCGCAATGGATTATGTGAACAGTTGGGGCCAGTACCTTTACGCTAATGTAAGGATTATGTTTTCCCTCATTCAAACTTAACAGAAAAAAAATATCGTAGGAAAAACTGGTCACTAAATATTTATTGATAATTATTCTGTAATATACATGTCAAGATTATCTGTCTTGTTCTATGGCGAGCACTGACGACAACCGCTATGTTAGATTATGAAAAGAATTACGCACAAATAATCTTTTGTATATAACCTCATTGCGGAGGTACATGCGAACTCGACAGCAATACCTATTATTGCAAATGGATATCATCCATGTGATTATTTTGACTAAGTCAACGACAAATCGGAAAAATGACTCGTCATAAATACTCAAGCTAAGATCCTCAACGGTAGCAATTTTTGTGAGATTCACTACTCACTCCATACAAGGCAGTAGCACGAAGAGTTTTGCTGAGTTAAAACATGCTGAGGCTATCATTCAGTTATGGAGTAATTACCTCATAAGAAGTTTCAAATTCTGATTTCAATTGGATGAAGTAAATTGGAATATCTTTGAGGCTTTCTCGCTTCAGGCGAGGTTTTGAAATTTTTCAACGTAGTGAGTATCGTAATGTAGAGGAGGTGTCGATTCAAGTACGCGCTACTTCTAAGCAAGATGGCATCCTCCCGGTAACGCTGTTGTTGGTGAATACGAAAAATGCATTGTCTTCTTCATTTCACAACGTTAAAGCCTTCCGTAAATTTTCATAGAAGCTTTATTCAGATGCTATTCAGTTACAGTTGTAAATATAAACACATAAATATGTCATTGTTGTTTTTCTAGTCGTACCTGGACAGTAATCAATTGGCCCGTGTTAATGCACAAGCTAAACAATGTCAGAAGAAAGTGGATAACAATCAATGGACTAAGGCTACTATCTGCTGGAATCAAATGGAGGATCTTATTGAAATGGTCGACATTCTATGGAATTTTCCCGCACCTTGAAATCAAAAGCGTGATGGTAATTCGTTTCAGGAGACTGCTGGTGTTTCATGGTACAACATTCTGAAGCGAGGTGGAGAGGACGATTGATCGAAGAAACGACGAAAAAGATCAAGCTCTTTACGATAAAGTACGGAAACTGTTTCCGTTTTATGCATATGGATTAGATGAGAAGAATTAAAAAGTGGCAAGAAAGCTTCCATTTAAATAACTTTCACCCTAGCTTTCACCCTTTTAACTTTCACCAAAACTTAAATGCCAAATGGTCTATACATTTTGCCTCAACTGAACTATTCTTTATCAAATGAATGCTACTCATCCCTCCATATGATTTTTGCACCAATTCACCGACCCTGCGTAAGAGTGGCTGATTGGAGTATGGATTTGAACTTGCGTTGAGCTAGGTCCTCAAATAAACAGGACGTTTTTTCATATTCCAAGAAAGCTTCATCGGGCTTATCTTGAATAGTCTTACCTCACCGTAACAAATATTTTGACACGCGTTTCTGATTCTTCAGTTCTTTTTTTGACAATTGTTCAACTGAATAGGTTATAGATTGTGTTTGAAAGTTATACATGACCAACAAGTATATATGAAAATGTTTATCATGCTGACCGTTGTTGCTGTGAGGTAACAGCGATTTGCTGAATTTTTTCAAAACTCGTTGAGAACCTCCTTGGCCAACGTCTAGCACTTATCAGTATTGATTGAGTTATCGGTTTAGATCACATTTTCAATCGTCACCTTACGACTTATCAATCGTCCAAGCTTTCGAATTATATGGATACTACAATTCGCGATAAGCTTGGAATCATTCCTGATCATGTTAAATTTGGAGGTGAGAAGAATGCTAGTGGGATTGGGTTTTTTATCTATTATAAAAAATTTTTTGGAATAATTTCTCTTGTAAAGATCTGTATTTCAGCCCAATCAGCCGCGGTGTTCAGCCGACAATCTGAAGACTTTATGAAGCCGATTTGGTCTACAGTTGATGAACTTCTAATTAATGGTACGAACGTGATCGTCTACAACGGTAATCAAGACCTCATATGTGACTCGATTGGTCAGTATGATACTTTATCGGTGATTTTTTATATCTAAATAAAACTTTTGAGTACGATAACTACTAGCCGTTATCTGGTGAGGAGTGGGTGAACGTAAGTCACTATATAGAACAGGCCCTCATTCACTCACCTCCACGATATCAAGTTGAACACGAATGTGTAAGCGTGTTTCGTCAGAAGGGATTGATCAACGCCAAAGCTTATCTTTTCTTAAATAAAATTTGTTGTTTTTTCGATTCTAGTTGCGTTTGTTTTTTCCTTCGCTTCAGCTGAATAAATTATCAATAATTTTTTAAGTATTATAAATTATTCGCCTATGTTTTTACTGTTTAACTATTATCAATTTCTTAAGGCACAGAAATGTGGATGGATCGATTAACATGGACAGGAATGAAATCGTTCAAAACCATGAAGAAAGTGAAATTCGGTACAAAATCGTTTCCATTGGCCGGATTCATGAAGCGCTACAGTAATCTGTCATTCTATTTGATACTCAGAGGTGGACATATGGTGAATATCTAGCCTTGAAGTTCTTCCTAATAGAATTAACCTTAACCTTAATACTTCAGGTGCCACATGATACTCCTGAGGCGGCATTGAAAGTAGTACAACAAATTTTGATCGACTATAGCTCATAGCACGTTTTTAAAAATGAGGTCATTGCTTTTTTCGAGAATTTCAACAGTAATAAATTATTCAATAATAATAGTGTAAGCCATGTGAGTTGGTAGAATTGCAAAAAAAGAAAGCTTAGCAGAATCCAGTATTAATAGGAATGAAATGAATTTGAGAATGAACTCAATCTCTAAAAGGAATGAAATATTTAGAGGTGAATACAATCAAGCAGAAGTTATATTTAATTTTCTGCATGGAGTAGATCAAACGTGTAGAGGTTGAGTTTTCTTGTTCTATAATTCGTTATAGAAGGACTTCTCTATGACAAACGAATGGCCAGAAGTACTGTACAGGTCCAAATATTGTTTTAACTTCGCATTCAGCACAGCTGAAGCTTTACTGATGGATTCTACACGTGTGTGGTTAGAATATATCGCAGAACATAGGTAGCACTTACCTGATATCAGATTATTCCTCGGTACCTCAGTCAGTTATCATGCAAAGTAAACATCATCGTCGTCCCAGAATTTTTAATGCGAATGTAGAGTAAATGCACACTGAGGGAAAGTAGTACGAAAAAACAAACTCATAAAGCTTTAGACTTTACCTAATAATTTACAAAAGCGGAAACCAACCAAGAAGGTTTTGAGTTAAGTGATTAAGCTGATTTTCTTCATTTTTCACACTGACTCTTTACAAATTCGTTACTGATGTTATTTAGAAGATTTGAATTTTATTTATTAATTACATGAGCATATTCCGTGATTGCACGGTAATCCAAAACAGGATTCACTGTCATCATTGCAACTTCGTTGTGAGCAGAACTCCTTCAAAGCCACTATGAAAAACGGAAATCCATGCAGAGCTAATGCCTAAATGAAACACATTTATACCTGGTGTACAACCTTTTTGAGTTAGAGAAGGAAAAGGGAGTCTGAGATAGGAATCGAAACCTCATCCCGCATATTCTCATCCTGAAGTGTTCTACATGGCACTACTTAAATTCGTACCCCACATTCACTTAGTATTTCTCCAATTCTTTGTGATGACATGCTATCAGCATATGTTTTATAAGAGGGGATATTTCAAATCAATATCATATTATTATAACGTATCATTATCTATAGTGAGGGAAATTAATAAGTATGGGGATCCACAAGAACTCGATATAATTGCTTTTCAACGAAAAACTTTCATACCACTACGTTGTAGTAGAAAAAGCCGCATTTGATTGGAATAAAACATCCCTGAAGCACAAGGAATCGAACTCTAGACCCTTCCCATGCCAAACGAGCGCCCAACCACTGAGCCGTACCTCAACTCAATCCTCTTTCTAGTTTTAGTCATGTAACTGTTGAATTACGAGCTTGGATATAATAAATAGTTCAAGCCGTCATCCGTGTATAGTATGTAAAAGTAGGCTTGTACGCTTTATTAATATTTACAATATGAAAAATAATTTGGTGAGCATAACACTTCTATAGAAAATTATTCCTCGTGCTGGTTTTCAAGGAAAGTGAGTTACGTATAGCCGTAATTTTCGCTTATGAAATTAGTGAATGGAGCAGTAGTGGTGGCGCGACAGTGATAGGCAGACCCGAATCAAGTTCACAGTCGGTCTCAGGACTGGGAAGCTTAGTACCTATCGGTGATGATAAATGGTTACCAGGAAATTAGCAACCATAAATATAACTTATTCTATCATATGTGACATAGATTCGAACAAGTTATTTTGAAGAGGATTGATGACGTAAGATATGAAGTTGACAATTATCACAAGTCGTCGAAAAAGCCTTATCACAAGTGGCTTTTTATGAAGACTTGTCTTATTTTCACACTGAGGAGTGTTTTTTATCGAAGTATTTTATGCTTATTTGTTTTAATTGATGGTATGCTTCATGCTCTTTAATGTAGCCAGGAAGTAGAGCAACATTAAAATGTTTTCATACTCTTATGGAACTCTTTATGACTCAGAAGTACGGTAATTCGCCAATCACATAACGAAAGCTTGAAGAGCGCGCTCCTCGGTGAGGATTACACTACGTTTAAAATCCAAAAAAATCTATTTTGAAGGTGATATGTTAAAAGCTGGTGTTGTGCTTCTAGTATGGAATAGAAGATTTCTCATGATGATTTTTGTAAGAGAAGGTTGGTAGAGCGGTAGGTGAAGAATCCCAATAAGATCACACGGTCATCGATGGAGTAACACACACAGGGACTTAAGTGGATATCTACAGAATGAAGAGAAATGTTTTTGCTCTAAACAATCGTTCATAATGTAATCTCTTAAGTCACCACATGGGCAGAGAAACTATTGATCATCTACTATAGGCGATGATTGTGACTGAGCAATACAAATGGAAATAATGAGCAAGTTAAGGAGTTACGTGAGTGACAAACGGTTAAAATTTCATAATATAGTTCACTTTCATATGAACCAGAACGAAACTTTAGCTTTTGATTGATTTTCTGTTGATTTAACAGCGTTATCAAAACGTCCTACTAGGGTTGATAACTCCGAAGGAGTCTTTGACAAATAGAAGTCTTATTCTTAGATATTTGCTTAATACAAATAATTTTGAGGTTTCCTCCTCTCCGACATGGCAAATCAATAGTTTAAAGAATGACTCGAATTCAGTAATGAGGAAAAAAGCCTACAGACTTACCTCAGCACATTTACAGTATCCATTTCGACATGAATTATTGAGTCCTCCACAAAAATCATCGTTTTCACATGGAATATTATTAATACAAGCATGACAATTGCATGTTCCAATATTAGCGCCAAGGCAGATACCCTTAAAATTTGAACTGGTTGATTTAGGAAAATAAATGAGAGCCTCAGGCAAAAGGCTAGTGAAAGACTCTCATATGAGTGTTTTGGTAAATGAGGATTTGTTAATAAAGAAGCTATCAGTTTAATTAAAATGTTTGGTTCAATTGTCACCATTGAGGATTGGAATAGAATGAGTAGAAACTTGTGACTTAAAAGATTAATGAGGAATTTTTTTTCTAATATGTCCGGTTATTCCCTTAGATCCTCCACTATTGCTTGAAATTCATGTGATTCATAGAACAGTAAGCTCGAAGGGTCAAATAAATCAATATATCGATCCATTGTACTCATTTTTTTGAGAAATATACAAATTTGTGAATTTAATAAAGTTATGAATACATTAATAATAAAATATTTGTGGCTATGATTTTTACCATTTTAGAAGGATTAATAACTCAATTATATTTCAACAAGAGTTTCGATTTCATTTCACCTCATTTGAATATTTAAATAGAAGATTTTATAAGAAGTCAAAACAACCTCACCTTACCACAATCACTATCTCTATAACACGTGCGGTTCACGTGACATCCTTTGTGATTGTATTCGTGAAAATTTGAATATACTTTTTTCAAAGTAGATGACGCAACTGTAGATTTCTTTTTATATGAAGTGAGTGAAATAGAATATGCTGCTGTTGACGTTAACACTGCTTCAAGTGAGACGTTTGACGTTATAATTGAAGAAGTTGGTGTCTCTGATGAGGTATTATCGATAGAAGCTAATGCCTCATCTATTGAATCTCCACTTCCTTCATTGATTTCTCCTACACTAACATAATTCCACGGTGGAGGTAGGTAAGTAGGATATGGCGGTGATGATTTCAAAACAGATGAGTGATTTCTTATAAAAGTTATATTATTATCAATCTGTACGACCTCATTTGTCATAAGATTATCTGGTGTGGTTTCGCTGAGGAATTTCGCTACACTTTGATCTTCATGTGAGAATTTAATTTTGTCCGATGATTCCTCACTACCACTTCCCTCAATATGCTGGACTGTTTCATCAACGAGATTGTTCGGACTTTCGATGAACGCTTCTTGAAGAGCATCTTCAATTTCTTGATCCAAAGATAAGAACAAGTTGTCGTCGTTGTCTTCTTTTATCGGCAATGCGCTTTCTGAGATCCGATAAACTGAAAAGAATCTAGCGAAAGCATTTTGTTTTTTTTAAATTGAAAGATTACAGTATCCTGATTAAAATTGTACATTTTATATGAATACTTCTGTGTGAAAAAAAACTACCTCATAGTTTGTTTCTAAAAAAAAATCTACCTCAGTGACAGACATCACTTTCTCCTCATTTTCACAACGATATCATCTTGTTTGCTCTTTTAAAATTCTGTTTAAATCTTTACAAATACATTTTTATATGTATATTTTTATATTTAAACTAAACTGATTCAAAAAGTTGAAGATAAAATCATATGGCCTGAGGCTTATTGAGGATTATTTCTTCAGGTACATACAGGGTTTAAGTATGTTTCAATGAAAATCACTCATCAAACTTTCTAGTCTTATGAGGTATTATAAATACTCAAAAATCGTTCAACAAACATCCATAGATCGTTAAATGACAGGTGATTTCTCAGTAAAC
This sequence comes from Dictyocaulus viviparus, assembly GCA_000816705.1. Taxonomy (NCBI): domain Eukaryota; kingdom Metazoa; phylum Nematoda; class Chromadorea; order Rhabditida; family Metastrongylidae; genus Dictyocaulus; species Dictyocaulus viviparus. The sequence continues at coordinate 253,308 of KN716183.1, forward strand.
CGTATAGGCAAATAATGTTGGTAATATTTTCTAACTCAATAGTGACGTCATAACCCTTAACTATGGAACATTGGCATTGTTTTAACTTCACAAACGTTATGTTAATCTTAATTAAGGAGAAAAAAAAAGCGAATAAAAACAGCTGATTATGGACTGGATGGAATCTCAAAGAGTCACAGATTCAGTGAATGTTCAGAGCTTTAGAAAACCATGTAGAACAGGAAATTTCAGTAAAGAATATTATGATAATTCATGGCTGAAGAAGAACATTTCCTGGATGTAAATTAGTGAAAATGAGGCTTTTTCGCCTTGAGTTTTCATGAACAATTTTCAAGAAATTCTAAGGCCTTGCAAGACAAAAAAAATTCAAACTAGGCTGAAAATTAGCTTCAACTATACTGTGAAGCTTGGAAACAAAGCGACGTCTGCAAAATTTCGTCAAAAGGTCATTTCGTCATTAATGGACTTCATGAGGAATCCACATCGTAGTTTTGAGTATGTTTTTTTCATTATCTCTTCTAGGCCTATTAATGCTTTTTAGAGGTAACTCCTTTCTATTTTCCTTAATGATGCTCATTTAATCGCACTTCTTGGAGCCTCAGGCGGTATTCGAACCAGCATTAACATATGTTAGGTCAATTGTGGTTAGCAATTGGACTATCGAAGCACTTGCTCTACGACAACTCTATGCTTCACCTATTCTAAGTGGATATTTTGCACTTTGACCTCTTTCTTTCTATGTTTCTTTTGAACTCAATAATGGCTTAGTGCTACATATCACTGCTACAACAACTATATCATTGAATATTTCCATTTAAATATCAACGGTTGTACAGATGCTAACTCATCATAGAGGAATGGAAGCTTCAGTTTTCGAGTTCCACGCAAGGGTTCGTGTTTTCTGCTTAACTCACTCATACACGTTATTAAAAGGACATGAAAGGATATCTCATTTAGAAGATAATCTTATTGTAACCTAAAATAACTGATATAGAATAAAAATAATTATGTAAATTTCATGCGGTGCTTAGAAAGTGAGGTGAAATAGACAAATATTTTATTATTGCATATGTATATGTAGAATATTTTTTCCGAAAAATTGTTTGAATAAATCGACAAAAAAAAAGCAGAGCCTCACCTAAAAAGAGGAAGATGATTGATAGAAGCATTGAGATTGAGCGATGAACAGCCTGACAACCAATGAAATCGTGTCAGGAATCTGAGCAGATCAAAAACGTGCGATATCCTCGCAACAAAGAGGAATGTAATCGAATATCGAAATGCGGTAGTGAAAAGCAGAGGTGTTCTCGTTTTCAATTGTCCTGTTTGTTTCTTCAATAACCTTGATCTACCTCAATTTATTTTATTAAGTTTGAGAAGAATAGATACAAGTAGATCATAATTTTTGTCAAACAGATCACAATTTGTAAGTATTGGACGAGAAATATTGAAAAAAGTCATATACATATATTTAAAAAGCGACTATACAAAATTTTCACTTTAATAAAAAATAAAAGTGATTAATAAAAAAATACTAATAGGCGGAATTTGACAAAATGCTTATGAAAACGAAAAAAAGTTCAGAAGATCATATTCAAACTAATCGATAACATTTCTACGGAAAAAATTATGAGGTGTCCGTTCCTCAAACAATTTTCTTTACTGAACTTTTCTAAAAGAGATGTATAACGTTTTGCTTCTGAAGAAGCAAGCCCTTACAGGTCGAATTTCTTGAGGGACAAAAATCGATTGACAAAAAAGGATAGTCACTCATTTTTCTCTGAAGCCATACCTCATTTTTTATGATTTCTATCGTTTTACTCATCCACAAATATAGGAGAACGTTACTAACGTTAATTTTTATTGCCAGAAGTAATAAGCTTAGTATCAATATGCTTTCAACAGCCGGACAAAATTTACCCGATCAATCGATAATCTAATCGATAAACTTCCAAGTTCTATCTAAACAGTATTCTTATTAATGAACATAATAAAGTCACTTGCGATATTTTTTAAACATTTAAATTCACTAAGTGAAGCTTTTCAACGTATCATTAAACACATCGAAATTAGTTTTGATCTACTGTAACCAATCAATAACAGGAGATTTTCTATGTAGGGAAGAGAATTTTATGTTATTGAATTAGTTTGCTGAAAAAATAGAGTCGGAAAATTTTATAATTTATTTGAGTTTTCGATATGAGAAAATGCCTACAGGCAATGTTCTTCTGTATGCCTTGAAATTCTTCACAAGTTGGTATAGAGATGTTTTCAGCTTCTCTTTTATTTCTCGCCCTTAGGCTTAGGCTTAAGCTGCTTCTCTTCGATATTTTGAATGAGCTTTTCATATAAAATCTGAACAATAAAATGATCTACTAAAATTCTAAAATCAATTTGTTTTTTGCATATTTTAAAAAACTGTCTAAAAATATTACATAGTTTTATTAATATTATAAAAACGTGGAAAACTCGTTTATTTTCGTAGTTAATGCTTATTATATAGAAAAGTCCAGAGTTCAAAAAAAAGAGAGGTAAATTTACCTCAACTGTGATTTGTTTCGTAGAAAATCTCTAAGATCAACGGAGTTCGATAATGAGGTTAAAGTTCAAGAAACTGCTGTTCAGGAATCAACAAGTTGAATGAAACCAATTCATATAAGACACCTAGCACATCCATGCACGAAATCTTTTTTTTTTGATAGAAAAATTATCATGACGGAGAAACTAGTTCATATATGTTTTTTTTCCTCATTCAGTCAAAAGACTCGCAGTTTTGCTAGAGGTAGAATTTTTAACCGGAAAACAACACAAAAAACAAAGAAAACAAATACACTTTATTCAATAGAACTTCCCTTAAATTTTCCTCGTAACTATTTTTTATCTATAGTTTCTAACTATATAACTCATCGATAAATATATAAACAAATAATCTATGATCACTTGAAAATATTGTTTATATTTAAACATGAATACACAAACATATCGTATCGCAAAACAACAACAAAATTATTTTAGCCTTGATCTATTGATTAGATGTATCAGTTAAGTACTTTTATTTGAAATTATGACATCATTCATAATATCAATCAAAGCTGGAAGTAGTTCGAGGAACAAAAAAGCATGGAAAAAAAAATGTCAGCATTTCCGATACTCATTCGATGTACTCAGCAGTTCACTCAAAGTGATCAAACGATTTCGGCTCTTTGAATCGGCTATTTTCTTAGAAACAAACGATTGATTAAAGTTTTCCTTCAACATAGAATTACATATCGATTGATAATATCGGTTTTCAAATCAGATATCGATTGATAATATAGCTTTATGACTGTCGACAATGCATCGAGGTGTAGCGGTTAATAGAAATTCAACTTGATAGTGTTCACATATTCCAAGACGGCATCCTGGTTCTAAGACGAGTTGACGTAACTGAAATATGAGGTTTTGTTCCTCCAATGGATTATCGATTAGACATCAATTAACTATTTTTCCCTCATAAAACGTTGCTTTTCTATCAACTATGATAGATCATTATGATGCTCTCATATCTCTAATGATTCTAAGTTACTCGCAAAACGTGCAACCTCAGTCCCCTCCGACCAATTCAACATCAGGTACATTTATTTTATATCACCTATTTGTTAAATTAGTCATTCAATAATTGATATACGTAAAAATTGAACTACGGTGGCAGCGTGAGTATTGGGGTGATGACAATCAAAGTGTCTTAGTTACGAAACTAAGAGGTTTGAGGTACTTCATTACAAATGAAAGAATTGATAAACTTCTTTCATTTCTCTAGTGCATAGTACTATAAAATTTACATTATTCAGATTATAAATGGCAATTTTTTTCTCACTAACCTCAGCTTTTTTTTGAGGAAAACACTCAATGCTCTATTAAAACAAACCAGTGAGTCTACACATTCCGCTCGTGCCATATCAAGCCAAATTCGTGCTTTAATATCAGTATGACACGGTTCTCCACCCCATAGAGCAACTTCAAGCACATTTTTCGCTTTTGTTAGACTTGATGATTTATCTTCTTGTAATAAATTCGCACATGCCATAAGTGATCTTGAGTACCGTGACCTTAATGATATCAAAATGAGTCTAAAATTAGATGACGTTCTTTAAAAGAACAATTGCCTGTCAAATTGAGGTCACAGGGCATTTCTTTTATCAGTTTTGTCTGATTTGCAGCTCTATTGTAAGCATGTAACACAGCGTTACGAACTGTTGCTGTGTTGTACAGGCTTGAATTAATGCACAACGGTTCGAGTCCTCGTTCAAACCAGTCAAACCCGTCATTCCTCGGAATGGATGAGAAAAATCTGTGAGGACAAGCAGCATTGACCCGATAAAGTTCGCTTGCCTCAAGTCATTGTACATGTATATAAAGCAGCGTCCAAATATCACCACGGTATAACTTTCGGAGCGAATGCCCAAGCGCATTCTTCAGTTATCGTCATTAGGAGGAGACGATCACGAATAGATTGACTCACTCGGAAATTCCTATAAACGACGTACCGTATTTGGATTGGTGGAGGCTTTCCATCCATTCTATGATGAAGTAGAGTACATAGTGCTCGCATAGCATATCGGCATAAGCCGACGAGTTCATCTCCACCACTTTCAATCTCAGCCGCCAGGGTTTCCTATTTTTACAAATAGGTAATTAATGTAAACTTATCACAAAAAGGTTGAGTTTATTCATTAGAGTAGTTTATTCTGTATAAATATTTTGAAACAAACTGGCAAGAAGATCAATCGTGGAAACTCCAGCAATTCTTGCTGAGAGCCGGGTGCAAAACGATATGCTAGAAGAAATTCCTGAATGATTTTATGTTAGCAATAAATTGAATAGCAATTTTATTCTAGAAATACTAACCTTAAAGTTAGTGCTGAGTGACTCCACACCATCGCTTTGAAGCATTTTTAAAGCTGTAAGAAGCTGTAGAAGTATAAATGAAACCAATTGCTCATGAAGAGTACTGTCAATTTTCTGAAAATTTAGGAAGAGGCATTCTAGATAAAAAAGTGATCGGTTAGGATATCTATCTATGTACTGCCTGACCTCGTTCAGATGATGTGCTGCAAGTGAATGAAATGAGCAAAGATTCAGACGTGGCATGGCGATCACCTACAGTATACATTACATACAGTAGCAGTAGATGTTAAGTCTGATGACATAGAGGGTTTTTAGGAAAAGCAAGAACGGTGTTGTGCTATTCAACTCTTGATAGGTGCAATTACCCTCCATTTGGTTGAGGTAATTGTTTTGTTCAACGTAATGAGTGAGTTTGAGTGAAACGTTTTCCATGATTTCGAGTAACAACCTTTCTTAAAACCTAAGATGCATTTTTTTCTCCAGCAGAGTAATTCTATTGTTTCTCACAATCCTAGCTGGTTCATTTTGAGTTTAATTAATTTGAAGCTAACTCTCGATTTACCTTAGTGTGTCGTCCATCAAGATTTGGAGTGCCGGTGTCGTGAAGAAATTTCTTCACAGAACCGTCTACGTCTTCTAATTCAAGAAATCCCGGAAGCATGAATACTTGTGATCCGCTACGTCGCATCATTGGAGCGTATTGTGAATATGATGCTATCTATAAACATAAACAAACATACAAATAAATAAATACTATGTCAGATCTATGAGAGACTATAAAAAATCGACAAACTCAGATATAAATACGGAGTTAGAAGTGTTCTCAACTCTTCGTTCGATAAACATCAACAACTTACCATAAGTGTTACGAGGTAATCGGAATTTCCTGGGCGTGGCAATAAAGCATTATAGAATAAGCTTTTCCCTTTTGTTAACAATGGATGAGGTGATGTGATGACAAAATTTGAGAACTCAAGTTGTCCAAGTTGATTACGTGAAATGGGCTCTTCGTCTCGTCTATTCGAAAAAAAAACACGTACATTGTTTATTTAAATTTTAAAGATGCTTAAATATTGTGTTATTGTAAAGTTATTGTAATTCTATGGAGTACATTCTTTAGGAAGGTCCTACTGAATATGGACATCACGCTAGTACCTTCAATAAGCATTAAGCAAAATGACTTCATATTTGAGGAATATTCCAGTGGAAAAAATAACCTCCTCAAAAAGACTACTGATCCTAACTCAACTAATCGAATCCTTACCGATTCTTGAAGCTTACTTTTTCATAAGGATATTTTTCATCTATGGTATATTACACAAATTAATCACTATAATAATCCATAACATATTTTACTGCTTAAAAGATAATAGTCAATAAATTTATGTGATATAAAAGTCACAGCAAAAAATCCTTTTTCCTCGTCAGTTATAATTGACTCAGTCATTGAGGAAAAACTAACTATTATGTATTTTTATTGCTATTTTATCTAACCATCATTAAACTAGCTATTAATCCCTCATATTCACCAACAAACCTGATGTCATCAACGAGGCGATCAGCGACAATCGATAAAGTCTGCACATGAGAGAGTGTCATCTGAAAAAAGATAATGAGGAAATTATCAATAATAACAAACAATAGAGTAACATTGTATACAATAAGAGTGATGTCATCCACACATCAACTAATCAATACGCATGTTTTGTATTGCATAACAAGATAGCACTTTATTGTGCCTAAGGCAAATGCAAACTTTGTTGAGAAAGAGTTCAAAGTTCGTTTAATGTATCATAGACTAATCAAATTTTGCTTAAATATTAGTCAGATTCACAGTGTTCAAATAATGATGACATGATGACTAATCAATATGCATATTTTGTGTTGAAAAAGTTTTCAAGCTAGTGCCATGAGAGTTGCTACGTGAGAAGAAAACTAATAAAAGTTTTTTCAATCAAATAATAATCAAACAACCTGATAGTAAATTTTGTGAACGTCCTCAGAACTGCTGAAAAGACTTTTTTCTGACGCCATTTTTGAGGAAAATCGATTTATGCCATTACTAGCATTCTCATTAGATGTAAAGAATACAGTCGAATGTAATGGTGGACGAGTTCCTAAACTTGTTACTTCATATTTTCCTCAATTTTTGATCATTACAAAACTTTTTTTTTGGCGCATTTACAGTAAAACTACGAGATCCGATCGCTTTTTCCTCTTTCCAAAACCTTTAGAAACAATTTTTAGATAGTAAAATATGTTAAATTTGAGTACTTGAAAACAATAGAAAAAACCAAAGCGAAATTTTTACCACTGACCATTTTTTGATGATCGAATTGATGAAGTGGTCAATTCAATGGTAGATGGTTTTTCCCTAGAATGACTCCTCCTTTTCATCAACGGATGTGAGTGTACATTTATATCTGAGAGTACTTTTCGACAACTACCACCATAATGAGCCTAAAAATAACTAATCGTTTCTTTTAAACAATAATCTCCTTGATGATCTTTGATAGCTTAACTGGCAAAAATAAACTCTGATAATCAATATAACTTTAAGGAGGTCACAATAATAGAAATGCATATATGAAGATCATCTGTAACGCAACGAGGTAGATTTCGTGACTCACCGCTGCAGATTTTGGATTTGGAGGTAGTCGTTTTGAATTGTTCATTGCCACTAACGGAACGTTACATTGTATAGCTACCTTCTGAAAACTCTCTACAATTTGAGTGATTGCTTCTTCTTAGGAATATATGGAAGAGTACCTGTGTTTTCCGAATGTTTTCAGCTGATGTCTCAACAGGACTTAGATAGAATGTGGTCGGATCGTCGACGTCCGACTCTTTAACCCATCTGAAGCTGAATTGTGACAATCAGGTAAGAACGAAAACAAATGAGGACCGTATAATTTGCGTCTTGTAGGAATAAAAATGATACTGTTAAAACCATTATCAAGAAAAGTCATGTCTTCATTAAGCTTAGCCTTATAAATGAAATGTCAAAACATAAATGATAAAGCTTGTCGACTGAACATCATATGACCTTTCTCTTTTGAATTTCCTCATTTATTTACCTCATCAAAATCCGTTAAAGTGATTGATTGTATAATTAATTTGTGTATTAATCAGAGATTATCAGCAGCTATCAAGGCGGTGTTCTTTTTCAGACACATTTGATATTCATTTGACCACCTTAGAGAGAAAATCTTGATGAGCCTGAGGCAAGAAAACAAACAAACATCAATCTGTGAACATCTGCTACGTCTCTAATACTTATGTTAAACACCTATCGTCACCGATTCATGCAAAACACGATTAGCATATTAAACATGAGCTATTGATTATTCAGAAATCGTACCTATCAGGTATGGTTTTTCGTTTTGGTTTCTGAGTAATCGAATGAAGAGGCGAATCAACGATATTGACAGCTTCAGTGATTGAACTAGAATGACTCAATGGACTATGAATGCTTTCGTGTTCAGATGAGGATGGAGTTGATATACGGCACGGTAATGGAGGGCTTGTCATCTGAACATCATTCTTTCATACATTATTTGCTTCTCCACTTATACAAACCGACATCGATTCACGTTAAATAATCCTATGTTTACAATTCTCGATGAAGCCTTAGTACAATGTATAATTTTAGGAAAAAAAAGAACGTTTGCAAGTATTACACAGCTTTCATCAAAACTCACACAACTGGGAGAAGTTTCTTTAACTAAGAGATAACTGCTTGGACTCTGTATAGAATAAGTGCTACGTCGACTTCGGCTAGAAGTATCTCTAGAGGTCGAACTGCTTCTGAATTTACAAGCTTAATGTTTCGAAATTCTGCTTGAAAATGTCGGTCCAATTAGGTACGGTATCGAATCCGAGAATCGGCTATGATTTATAGAAGCTGACTAGTAATTAATGAATAAGAATCTCTTGATTCATCTTCTACTATTCCTATTTCTACTTCTTACCTCAATTTGATTATCGCTTCTTAATCACCTCATACTTGATAAGATATGATTAGTAGAAAAACCTTTTTTCTTTGTTACATTCGTTAGTGCATTTCACTTATTGATTTCAAAGAACACTTCAATAACTAGACTTCATCGCGGAAATGTTTCTTTCAACTGAAGTGAGTGATGGTGCTAAATGGCAAAACCTTCCTCACTAGTATCCTCACTTTATGACATCTTATAAAAAACATAAACAAACTCATTTTCACATTAAAAACGGCACTAGTGAAAAATATTATATAGGATCCATTTTTGTTTTTGAAAATTTTCAAAATCGATCGATAATTCCAACCTAGGTACAGAATTCAAGCTTTTTCGTTGAGCCGGTATTCTCCATGACTCGTCTTGTGTCACGGCTACACGAATTGGGGACCATATTCGACGTTGATCTCCTGGTAGACTTTCTTTCATCGGAGACCAAGCTTCTACTGAACGATGCGTTGGTTTTGTTGTTGAAGAGTTCTGCATTGTTTGGTTTGTGATGAATCGTCGTGGATAATGAACTTCTTTATTAGTAGCCTGTATGAACGAACAAATCATATAATATAGAAATTGTTCTAGACCATTAAAAAAAATTTTTTTCTGGAATTTTTAAAACTATGAAGCTTTTTTTTGAATTTAAAATGGTTGGAATCGATAAAATCTTATCATGAAAGAATACGGTAGTAAAAAAACGGGGGTATGATGAATTTGTTATTGTTGTTGAAGTTGTTGAACTTCTTGACTTCTTGAGCTTCTGTTTCTGGTTACCATCGACAGCCGCAAGCTTTTCATACGTGGTAATGAACTCAAAATACAAACAACTACCAAACAGATTAAATACTGAAAAGATAATTTTGTTTTCTCTTTAGTACTGAAACATCGAGTAAATTTTGACTATTCAAGAGGTAAAGCTTGGAAAAACTTCGTAGTCTGACGTAGAAACTTCAACCTATAAAATTAACAGTATCCTCCTCATGTGAGTTTCATATGGGAGCTATAAGACCAAAAATCAACTAAATGTATAGCCTTTTCAGAGAAATGATACCATATTTCACCTATTTGCCCTCTAGCATCTTCACCTGTGCAAACTTCGGAGTGATGTTTACTATGTGTTGAAATGCTTCACATTATAACTCATAGATAACTAAGATTAAGCATATTAAAAGACACGTAGACCTCGTTAAGTCGGAAAAATGCTTACGTTAAAGAAGTTAATGGAGATCATGAAGGATTTGAATGAGTCATGATGAAAAACTTAGGTGTTCCTGTAGACGATGAATTGAAAGTGATCAAACAAACACTCTACCAGGATTGTAGACAATCACTTCACACACACACACACACACACACAAACTCACACACACATACATACATACATACGTATATACGGACATCAAAGAAATACGTCGTCGGGCATCGACAATCAATCCGTTTACCGTAATCCATAACAAATCTCATCGACTATTATGCAAAGTGATCGAATCAATTCCGTTAACACGTATGATTTGATAACGAAAAACTACACAAAATCTTGAAAAAAATAAGCTCTAATTCATTATTCAGAAACTCAACGATCTCAAGGATGTTGTCCGTACTAAGTAAACTGAGATAAGGGTACTGTAGCGAAAAATTGAAATTTAGTAAAATTTTGAGTCACACTTAATAGTACTGTGAGCACTGGCAATAAAGATACTACTGTAGTACCTTTGAGAGCACTGAAATTCTTGAAATTCGACCAAAATCACACCTCGTTTTCATTGTTTGCTCTAGCGATGAACTTTATCAGCATCCAAATCTTACTAAACCTATTTAGTACATCGATTACATCGATCGATGAAATGAGTGCTCTAAGCGTTCAGTTACGGTAATTGGTCCTTACCATGCTATGATCTACTACCGTAGTTCATCCGCCAAATGTAATCTCAACGACAGTTTACTTCATTTACGAATCACTTAGCTAGATATACTTTTCTTCAAGCTCACAGTTTGATTTGCTTCAAGAGAAAAGCTCACATCTGATTTTTTAAAGTTTCTTTTTTATTTCAATATAGAAAAAATTCGACTCAGACCTTTATATGCCATCAAGCAGAGTTAAAAATAGCTACGAAATGTCTTAGCTTCTGAGTCCAAAGGAAAAGCAATGCTCTAAATCTAATAAATTCACTTTTAATTGTACGACCTCACTTATTACATGAAACCTCATTGTGAGGACTATCAATAAATGAAATCAGTGAGCTTTAGCCGTTTGAATAGTAAATTTTTATAAGCTTTGTATTTTTTTTCTATTGATTAACCACGTGAATTACCGCAGAATTTTCTTGAAATCGTTTTAGAATCTGCTTGAAGTCGTTTAAGCGTTTAATCGGTACCGGTGATGATTTGGGACTTCTGTGATTCGACGGCTCCTGAAGTGCTGATAAGCTGAAAAGAAAAAGTATAAATGAAATCGATTACTGTGGAAAATTTCGTAATTAGCCAAAAAATAACTAATTAAATATGTCGAAATTTTAGAAGAAGGACTGTTCTTATTGGATAATGCTCTATTTTAATTCCAATACGTTTTCTTTATGAGTTGTATTTTCATCGAAGACCATGTGACTCATGAGGGAAGAGCAACAAAAATGCTTTCAAAGACAAAAAAAGAGGTATCTATCTATTATTATCGATTCTTATTCTGATACATATTGAAGCTGACAAGTTTACTGAGGTATGTAGAAGCTAACCAGTCATCATTGATAATGCTGACAAGATCAATAGATATACTTAGTGTGTAACGTGACATGCCCTAAACATTTTGATGATATGTTTAAAAAAGCGTTTACAATAAACTTTCAAACTTTTTGTGAAGAATTTCTAAGAAAGTAGATAATGAGTCATTCGAAAATGTTCTCGATAAGGCAATAAAGTATTTGCATCTATCAATCAATAATTATTGATCGATGCCTATTGTTTTTATATGTATAATTGACATAATTGAATGTCGATCATTGTTCGCTGATTCGACTGGCAAATGGCACGTTTTTCCCTTCACTAGATACCAATCACATCATGAAGTGTTTCACAAAAAGTACTGCTCAATAGTAGATGCTGATCAAATCATGAAGTGTTGCCCGAAAGGTACTGCTCAATAGCGATAGCGAGATCATGAACGACCCTGTAGATGACATATATGGGCGTGCCAGTGACGAACAGCAGTAGACGTTGATGTATTGAAAGGAAACTGAGGTGAGAGAAAAATGTTGTGTGTTTTGTTTTTTGCAAAGGCACGGTTACCCTTAATGGCTCCGGAGTCTTCTATGAGCTTTTCAAAGATTATAAAAAAGTACTCAATGACATAAAGATGTAACATAGTGGAATATGTTGAGGTAAAAATAAAACAAGACATAATAATATTACTAGCTATGACGTCATACTTATTTTCAAAAGCTCATAAAATATGCAGGAGCTCATCGATTACTAATTTTGCATTTTTGTGCTTTAATCATTATTAAAATTATTTCCGATTTGATACTAATAAAAAATTATTGCTACGTTGTAAAACTGTTTTCATTGAATTTTAATGATTCTACATTTCTATACTACCAATACAATAGATTTAGACATTGAATGACATAATCAAGCCCATAGAGACAGGAAAGCTTTAATCGAAAAATGAGGATGAGTTCTAGAGGTTAGTCAAAAGCGTAGCTTAGAAGTAGCTAGAAAAAGAAGTCGATCGTCACAGTTACCGACTTAGACCGTTTCCTAAGTGAAACTAGAAAAAAAGCAATAATCTAACGCTTGAATTGTGTAGATTTTCAGGAAGAGTGACAAATTTCCGCGAAGTTGAGTTATGCAATGAATATTTTTTTCCTCCTCAGCGTTCTTATAGTCAATTGAATTCATTCGATCGTTACAGGAAACGAAAAGTGACGCCAATATGTCAACATAAAATCGAAAAAGGGTGTGGACATAAAACGCCTCGTTCAGAGCCGATTTCATATCAAAACCGGAATTTCATCAATGGAAAACACTACTGTCGAAATGTAATATTTGAAAAATTGACACCTCAGTTGGACTTGTAGATCAACTGGAGAGATGGAGAGGTTCTTACTGAGGTACATGCATGGAGGTACTACTTCGGTCGTACCGGCCAAACTGTTCGTTCAGATTCTTTACCCTGTCGGTTTTTATAGCATTATGATGTTTGTGAACCAATGTCATTCTTGTCGAAGGCAGCAAAACGATACAACAGTAAAAAAAACGGTTCTGCTTGTGAAATACTGTACAAATGTCGCATGAATTCATTACAACTATGGTCCGGAAATCAAACAGAATTCAGGAACAGGAAATCCTCAAGGAAATATGGAGTTAGTAAAATGAGGTAGAACAAAAGCTGTATAAATTATTAATTTATTAAAACGTCTACTGAAGCCCTACGTGAAGAATAAAGAAAAATTGATAAGTCATGGCTATCGGAAATTGCTTTAGGTGCTCCCCGCTTTCAAATCTTTCCTCTTCATGCTTGTTATTAATTCATCAACCTCAAACCAATGGAGACTTGGTTTGCCAGAAGATAGACTCTATCTGTTAGCAGATTAACACTGTGGCACTATTTACTATGACCTTACGAATTACTGTGAGGATAATACCAGTCATAAAATGAGGAGTTCCGCTATAATTTCAATCTGATTAGAATCCGCTAAGGTCAATCAATTCAAGCTAAGCTAATTCAAGCCATATTGATTTGAACCAAGGGATTTCAAAGGACCATACTTAGCACTACATTCCGTGGGATTAAGTTAAATCAATTTCTAAACAATCAAAACTTTCCTTGGGTCATTAATGATTCTATCTGAAAAATTTGGAAGCTGATCTAAGACAGAAGCTAGAGCAAAGAGTAACCCAAGTTCCAACCATATCCACGAAGATCTAAATTGACTTATAAACATTTTTTAACGAATTTTATTCAAAACGAGTGAAAGCTGACGAAATAAAAACACCTCAATGCATAAATTAATAGAAACGTAACGAGCAAGCAAAATCAATCGAATAATTAAAAATCTTGGATTTATTGAGATAATAAGTTAGCGGAATACGTCAGCTTCTCACCACTAATCATTAAGTGTGAGAGCCTCAAAATTCCTCATTCACTTCCTCAAATTAAACCTCCATTTTTCATCAACAATATTTTGCAATGATATTATTTTAATATAGCACGTAATTGAATTTGTTTCAAAAACGTTGTACTATAATTGAAACTCGACCGCGGTAACTCACGAACTCATGACCTACCAGCCGCACCACCATGGTACTTCTTCGTCTATGCTCTTTTTCTTATTCATTTTTCTATACTTAACATAAACAAGCACCATTCGGTTCCAAATACCAAAAAGCAGATCAAAATCTGAGCATACAGAAATAAATTCAGATTGTAAGATCATGAAATTTGATACAGAGCTTGACCACAAACATATCTAAGCTTTAAATTAAATCTATAACTACCGTAATTTAGTTCAACTACAGACTCAAACCTCAAGCGAAGTTAGAATTCGTATTTTGCAGGTGATGGACAGGAATATACTATCAATGGGATTTATAAAATGGTTAAGTAGACTAATCGGAAAAGCAAATCAGGCCGAAAATCTGCCCGACAGAGGTTCGAGACCTGCCTCAAGCTTTGTGTGTTTTATGCCTTGTTCAAAAGCGTGTGCCATTATTCCATATTTATAATCTATCACAGCAGACAGATAATATAAGCTTTGACCTTGATCAATTCCCTGCGGCAGGATGCGCCTAGTCAATAGTGTTGAATGCGTGATATCGTATAGATGATTGAGTGCCAACCTGATCTATACCGTGATTTGAGTTAACAGCTTTTCCCAAAAGCAGTGCTGTTTATCTTACTCAAATTCCTCAGGTACCAATTTATCGACCCTGAAGGTATGGCTGGCTTGTTGGGCTTGGGTGAAGGCCGTGAGTCTAGCTCGGATCCTCCTATTCGGCATCAAGAGAATAATTTAGTAGAAACGCCACATAGGCTACAGATATTATTCTTTTATAATTACAATAATAATAAAATATAACTCCTATTTTTATATTATAAAATTTCCTCATAATTGCTGTAAAATCGATAGGCATTTTTGGAATTATAGAAAAGAATGATTTCTTCGAATAAAGTGGTGAATAAGATGGAAAAAAAATTGCGCGAATGAGTTTTTTTTTGAGGGATGACGACATAGTATGTTGTAAACTTCTTGTTTACGGTGTCAAAATTGATTTGGCGAAAACCATTCTGTCAATGATGAGGTAAGTATGAGGTAAAAATTTACCGAATTTCGCTAGCGCTACTGCTACGTTCTTTATGTTTATCCTGAATTTTCTTGTAGATGCAAGAATCTGAACGATCTTCCTGAAATTTTTTGCATCATAAGAGATTTTGCGATAGTTTTTTCGTTTTAAAAAAGTACAGTTAAACATATAGCGTACCTGTGGAACAGCGAGTGGAAGAGGAATAAGAGGTTTAGGTCTGATTACAGTCGGAGATACAATTTTACCTCCTGAAACTCATAGCCGTTAATGACAATAACCGACAGAATATTTCTCAGAAACAGTTTTGTCGACCGCTTAAATTTCACCTATGGAACTCAATCCTAGAAGGACTTGTCTTAGAGGAAGTTTCTTTCTACGAATGAGAGCATCCTCGATTGAACAAACAACTATGTGCTAACGATAACTTATTATTTCATGAAGTAATCTATATGTATGTTTATTACATTCTTTTGTTTACTGCAATATTTACCAGTAACATTTTTTGATGCTATTTATGAGGCTTCTTTCCTCATTCGATACTTAATATCACTTTTTTTCATGTAGAAAAGTTTATTGGAAAGATTTTAATGAAGTTATAAATAAAGAAAAAATGTTAGATTAGATAAGCTATGGTGTTGATCAATCCCTCTACGCGATTGATGCGAATACGCATTCATGTTCAACGTGATGTCGTGGAGGTGGTTGACTGTGAGCCTGTTCTATAGTGAGTGACTTGGGTTGAGCACTCTTCATCAAGTCAGTGCTACTTATCTTACCCTGAATTATCTGGTACCTATTTACCGACCCTGAAGGGACGGCAGGTTGGTAGAGATGGGTGTGGCCGCGAACTCACTCGGGCCTGCGTGTCACTGCGTCACTGCGCACCTCTTGCATATTTTCACAGTTACAGAAAATACTGTTGCGACCACCCATCTTGCTTTAATATTTTTAACGTTTTTAAAAATGAAAAAAAAACTGGTGTAAATAGATCCAGAATTTTTACATCAATGTGGAACGGAATTCGAATGAAAAAAAAAGATAGTAGGAAACAAAATCCTTTACTGTTACTCTCTTACAGTAATCAGAACCGTTCTTCGATCAGAATCGTGTGAATTTTTATAAATATTTAAAAAATTGAATAACTAATTAGCTTATAGCTAGTTGAATAATCATCTATAATCCTGTATCATACTGGTTATTTTATAATTTATCTTTAATCGTAGTTGTTTCGTTTTTCATATTTTATCGATCAAAAGTAGATCATCTAATGTTACACCTTTTATGAAATACCAGTTTTATGACAAAAATAATGTATGAATCATCATTGAATGAGTTAATAGCAAACTCAGTGCATCAACCGCGATTCAAACTCATAGCCTCATAGCTTGCAAAGTATAAGTGAAATGCAGGTTCGAGTCATTCCTGAGGTTCACAGGTTGTAATTATAGCAAACTCAGAGCATCAGTCGCGATTCAAACTCATAGCCTCATAGCTTGATGAGTATATCAAGCAAAGTATAAGTGAAATACGGGTTCGAGTCAATTCTGAGGTCCGCGAGTTGTAATAAACTTAAGCATGAACGATGTCAAGTGATATCATAATAATCGGCTATTATTAATTAAATTTGGAATTCTAAGACCGATTTTTCAATTCGCCAAGGTTCTTTGCTTCTCGTTAGTTTCTAACTAGAATGGTGATCGTTAATTACAACGATTTCGTCACATCTTCAGATGCTTAACTACCTCACTTAAAGATTTTTTGAGGAGGTCAAAAGTAGTCCTGACGTTTAATTAGGTTTTTTAGTGGGCAAATGTTCAGTTTTTTTTTCCAGTCGTAAGTAAACTTAGATGAGAAAAAATAAGCTTTTTAACTTTGAAGCAGAAGCGTTTAGAAAAACATATATGAAGCAGCAATGGATGGTAAAAGAAGACTCATAGGCGAGTATTATGATTACTTTCCAGAACAACAACGAAAAACACTTTACTAAATATTTTTCTAATGATGTCAAACATAGAAAACAATTGCCCTGAGGGATTTGTAACGCTTGAATAAGCTTTATAGTTATTATATTGACTAGAAAGGCATGTAAACATTCCATACATATATATTGATTGATTGATTGATTGAAAAGGCGTGCGTATTAAAAGGGAAAAGCTGAAAAAAAAAGTTAAGAAAGGGTTAAACAAGGGTAAACAAGAATTCAAAAAGGTAGAGTAATGAATGTATGAATCAAATCTTATTGCTTAAGCATTTGAAAAATAGGGATACCATTCGGTGTGCCTATGGGACCACATTTTTTTTGTAACGTTAATATCCTATTCATTTTTTTTTATTGATTGAAGAAAAACGCTTCATGCTAGTCACTTATGCATTGAGATCAATTCATGAAGTCGTCAAAATATTATCATCACCACAAACGAATGAGGAGGAGACGAAAAAACAAAGCTCATTACCATTTGAGTTATGCGATTGAGGTCGTGTGTACGGTGTGAAGGCGGAGGTTTCAGATGTTTCTAGACCACCCATTCTGAAATGTGAAAAAGATTATATGAAAATTTAAACGTTACGAATAATACGATATATAATCGTATAAACAAACGGTCACTATTTGAACGATAATCGATAGAAATTTTTCGCTCATCAAACTGGAATTCACACGAAACTGACGTCATTTTTATGGTAATCAATCAATCGATCAGAAATACTGTTGAGTGATAGAAAAGAAAAAAATTACAATTATTCATACTCACTGACGAAAAGACGATATTGATTGATTTTATTGTCACGTGATCAATGATAACCAGAATCAATCAATACTGAACAGATCTTAAGGATTTTTACTCTCAACATTGAAGCCGTTTTAAAATTGATACACTATTAGATTTTTTTTCTTTCTTGTAAATAAAGAGGGCAACACTCATAAAAATAACTAAATTAGTTCAATTCTTTGACAAGGGAAAAAAGAGCGTGATCTCCTTTCAATCGATAAGCTATTTTCCCACAACGACTGATGTTTATTGATTCATCTGATCTACAGTGCAATTGAATGAAGTGAAAATTTATCTTGTAAAAAATTCGCAGACATCATTAATATACAAGAGAAAATTGAAAGTTCTTAAGACCATCTTAGGTCATCTTTGGAATTTGCCCTATTAATAGATCACATATTGATTTTTTTCAAAGAACCAACGGATTCCATCTGATCTATTATACATTCAAAACTCAATAGAGTATTTACATCAAAGGTTAAGCCTTGACGATAAATAAATAAGTATAAATATTTACATTCATTGCTTTCAGTTTATCGTTTAAATAAACACAACCAATATGTTTGGATTTACACTTTGAAAACAGTAAACGATAAGTGACGTAATATAGGAAAATTTATGATCTTCGAAAATCGATAAATATAAGGCGGGATTTCTCTGAAATTTTTCTGAACTTCAACATTTATACCAATCGTAGGAATGGAAGGCTAATGAGAATAAATCGATATTCAGAAATATTGAAAGCTATTAAGATCAATCATTCAGGTATTGATTAATTTGTTTTTATGAGTTTGTTGATGTAAATAACTCTTAAAGAAAGCTTCGCAGGCGAAAATAGTGTGAAATTTTCTGAATTCTTATATTAAAGGACTTGGTGAAATCCTCATGAGTTAGCATAACTCAAAGCAAGACTTTTTATTGATCATGTAAATCTATACTAGTCGTATCAGTACGGTAAAGCCGATTACCACCAGTAGTAGATTTTCCTCTTTGATGAGGAGTTAGTTACTCATAAGTCGTAATCAATATTTATGCTTTATATAAAGGAATCATTTCGTAGAGCATCATCGTCTGCTTTGAAAACGAAGATGATATAAGAGGAATGTTGATAAAGAGGTTGAATTTCTGGGGTGAAATCAACGAGTTTGTTCTGAGGTATAGTGAGATGAGGATGAGCTTATGACATTAATGATCTATATTGAATACAGAAAACGTGAGCGTTCAGATTATAAAGTAAATACGATTGAATAAAAAACATTTTAAAAAACGTATGATAAATGAGAATTACAAAAGAGAGGATTTTATACGTACACAAAATATATAAAGAGAACCGGTTAGACTCATAACGAGTGTAAACCCGTTCGATAACGTCGACATTTTGGTATCAAATTAAAACCCTAAAGATGTCTAAGAAAATCAAAATCGCTGAGTTTGCTGTTTTTGTCACTTTTCAGAGGTCGAAGCTTAAACCTAAATGGAAATGTAAGGCTTCATGCCTAAGCAGTTTAGAAGAAGTTTCACGAGTTGTTGAAGAAATTGCATGCTTCAAATTTATTAGTACTAGTTCATTCCTCCGTTAGTTCTTTTCTATAATGTAAAACTAATAAAGAAGAAGGAAACGATTAAGTAGAAAATTCGAAAAATGTAAACGATGAGTCTTGGGAAACCTCTATAACTCATAAATTGTTACAGTCAACGACAAGGATATACAGCCACCGATCAATACCACCATTGATAAATCATAATGAATCGATCGATATAGACATTAAAAAATCGACAAGTTAACAAATCAGTATTGCTTCATTCATAGCTTCATCCTAGCTTCATCATACATTAAGCTTAAAGCTTTAGCTTCAAAAAAAAATGAAAATCAATCACAACACAAGAACAATACATAGTCGATTAGCAGTGAAACAATTTCACACCAATGAGAATAGTTGAGTTTCTAGCTTCTCAGAAATCCACTCTTTTTTTTTTCGTCGTCACTCTGAAACTCAGTGAGGTATTTCGAGCACACCGGATGGATCGCATAGACAGAATTCTGTTTATTGAACAAACAATAAGAATGTGAATAAAATTTTTCTTTTAGTGTTACAAATTTTCTTCCAAAAAAAAATTCCATTTACATTTGTATTCTATTGTGACTCATTTTTTATTAATTTAAATAGATTGAAAATTTTAGCAAACAGAAGAATATTTTGACTTATTTTCACTGAGAAAATCGAGGTTTTTTTAATTCTGATTTGAATTTTATCAGTTCTAGGAAATTTTCAGATATGAAAAGTTGAAAGCAGAAGCATGAAAAATGAACTCATGACCACGCCTTTTTTTCTATTAAAATTATAAGGTGTAAACAAAAATTGTGAATATTTTCACTAGAGAACGTGATTGAAATTAAATAAATCCGTATAAGGTATAAAGTGACGTCATATGACATCAAAAAAACGCTCTCGGATTACCGTAACCGTCATTAATGATACGTTTTTTATGATACTCTCATTTAAAACGCCTATAAAAAACCATTATAAAAAGTCAGTCTAAAGCAGTTAATCAATACTTCTCTCATATTTATTTCCTCCTTCTTTTAATCATCTCTGCGACCTTAACACTTTCCGTATAGGTTTTTTTCCTTAAAAATAATATTGCTGCTTTAAAAACGTGTTGTAATAAATCTATAATCACTCGTAGTGACAAAAATAATCAAATAAACAATATGATACTCATTAAACAAGTTCTATCTCATCTCTCAATGCGAAAACTCATATTTGAGGACGACGATGTATGTAGAAAAGATTTTCAGTCTAGTAGAGATGAAGCTGAAAACTTAGTTAAACATCTTGTAAATAATGTACATGCGTTAATCATCTCTATGCCCAATGTTTGCCTGAAAACGAATGTAGATC
>KN716183.1:274251-284709 GCA_000816705.1 Dictyocaulus viviparus
GTCGTAGCTACTAGAAGTAAGCAACTAAAGCAGTTAATCAATACTTCCCTCATATTTATTTCCTTCTTCTTTTAATCATCTCTGCGACCTTAACACTTTCCGTATAGGTTTTTTTCCTTAAAAATAATATTGCTGCTTTAAAAACGTGTTGTACTAAATCTATAATCACTCGTAGTGACAAAAATAATCAAATAAACAATATGATACTCATTAAACAAGTTCTATCTCATCTCTCAATGCGAAACTCATATTTGAGGACGACGATGTATGTAGAAAAGATTTTCAGTCTAGTAGAGATGAAGCTGAAAACTTAGTTAAACATCTTGTAAATAATGTACATGCGTTAATCATCTCTATGCCCAATGTTTGCCTGAAAACGAATGTAGATCAAAATGAAATCGATAATTAAATAGAATAACTGCTACGAAACAATAACTTTTGAGGGTGTCGTTGAAAAAGTAGCCTCAACGTACTGTAATGCGGTTTCTCCTAGCTATACAATTACGGTCGTCATATAATCGTTAACTAGTAGAAATTATAGATTGTCTAGATCCTCAAAGTCTATCGATCCATGACTAGTGAGGTATAGTATTGTGAGGTAAGTTCTCTAAGCGTCGTTCTATAAGTAAGAGTCAGCTAATTCTATTGTAATGTCACTCAAAATGTCACGATAACGATTTCATTCAAAGGCAAACACTAGAGAAAAACTCAGATTTAGTCGTAAAATGGTTAGCAGTACTGTTCACAGTACCTAGAAAACACCTCAAAATGACAATCTAACGTCATACGCACTCCTGAGTTTAAGGTTTGCTATGCTGTTGTATACACACTATGAGGCTCCGCTAAGCTCATTTTTCAGGTAGTTTATGATTGTGGACGATAACGATACGAATCAAAGCTTGAATAAATGAGGTAACGATTTCTCTCGAGTTCACTTTGGATTTTTTTCTACGAATTAGCAAGTGAAATATTATATAATGCTATGATCTACAAGAGGAATATATGGAGAACATGAAGATTTAAAACTCTCAAAGTACATCTACCATACCATCACTCATCAATAAATTTACGAAGTTAACTAGCTTGAGGTGAGGGAAAAGTGCAAAAATGAATTTCGGAAAAAGATAAATGTTTCGCATCGTAATAATGTTTCTGTATTGATTTATGATTTCTTGTTTTTTTTTTCGGGATGAGGACTAGTTGATGAGAGGAAGAGTGACATCATAAGGAGAATTTCATGTCAACACAATAGTTACAATAAAACAGTACTGCGATAACAGCACTTCTCATATGAAAATAGCATATAGATGAAAATCAATCAATACAACATCACTATACTTTAGCTTTTCCGTTATACTATTCAGTATTGATCACGAGGAAACCAATAACTAGAGAAGGCGTAACCCTAGGCGATATACGACGACATTCCGACATCGTCACTCGAATGAATGAAAATCTTTCGTTCTTCCAGGATCGACAAATTGGTTCCAGACATGTCTATGAAAACAGATAGACAGACAGACAGACTAACATTCATTAACTTTATTTTAAACGACTACGCAATATATGTTCATCTACAATCTAATATGAACTCAAACCTCCAACGAGGATGTTCTTTTGTTGACAAAATGTTGAGGGAAACCATTTTTATCTCTCCAATTAATGTTTAACTAACATTTTATCGATTATTTTTCTTTTCTTACTACTTAAATATATTGTTTTAATGAAAATGAATATTTAACCTATGACCTTACAGACATTAATACTAGTAAAGTTTTCATGCTTTAAGCGTTTTTCATTTTACAATACTTTATAATTTTTACGATATTTTAAGTGTTAATCACTAAGAATTACTTTAAGCGACATCACTTAAGCTTGGAAATGTAATTAATTATTTATTTTATTGCACTTTAATTACTTTTAAATAATTCAAATTTATTTATATCTCGTTTTTCATTTCTTCTGCACATGATATTCACATGCATTTCATTTTTCGCATTCCGCATTCTCTCATTTTGGTGTATAGGAATAAAATCTGAATATTCACTTTTAATTAACATACAACAAAAACAAAAGTACGTAGTGATGTACTGAAAAGATCGATGAGTCATATAGAGGGATATAGATTTATTGATCGCCTGTCAGCTAATCGTCGTCAGTGCTTCGTTGCTAGTTGAAAATTATAATATTGATTGAGTGAGTATAAATATTATGGAGACGTAATTTTTATTGCTTTCTGAATACCGTAGAATCACTTAACTTGTTAGGTTCATTAAAAATTGAGTCACCACTTGAACATAATTTTCATCATAGTTAAGTGATTTGCACGAAAGCATTCAATTGATTTTTTCTTTCATATTGATATGTTGTCTGTTTATTTTTATGAAGGTATTTTTGACTCATCGAATGAATAATCAATAACAAAAGATGAATAAAGTTAATGATTCTTCATGAAGAAACACCTCATAGAGTCAACGAGAGTTCTAAAAATCGGGTGGACTTTCCATTTCAAATAGTCACTCATATTGATTTTGTTTAACCGAAGTCGAAGCCGTTGTACATAAAGATTCTTCGGATTCCCTAGTAATTGGCTTTAATTACAACCTTTCTAAATTAAATTACGGTAACTCGTTTGCTTTGAGGGAACAAAAACATTACACAAACTAGTTATCAAAAAGGCAATACAAAATTGTTGTATTTATATGTATATTTATAGTTACCGTATACTTTGTGTGTACAGCTGACAATAGACAAGCGGTGGAGTATATAAAAGATAATGAGGAGGTGCTGTTAATCAATGATAAGAAAACCTCCAGAACTACTAGAAGAGGTTAAAAAACAGGGTTGAATAGATAAGGTAACAATTTCGATAAGGACGATGTTGTCCAAATGTATGACTTTTAAAGAATGTTTGGGCATATAGATAAAATATAGAAGAAAATTTATGCAGAAGCCATGAATAATTAGACAACGTACACGAGAAAGGCAAAGAAAGAAAAGTAGATGACCGTTCAAAGCTGAATATCAAACTGATCATCGTATTTTGGTTTCGATAGACGTGGCTCTGATGTTATCAATTCTGGTAAGCTCTGGCGCTGATCAATCCCTGTAGTAGGATTCGTCTAGTCATTCGTGTCCCACGTGATATCGTGGAGGTGGTTGGTGACGAGACTGATCTATACAGTGATTTAAGCTGACCAGTTTCAATCAAGTAAGTGCTTATCCTACCCTCATTTCTCTGATGCCAATTTCACGACCCTAGAGGAATGACGGGCTTAGTTGGCCTGGGGTGAAACCTGATTCGGATCTGCGTATTACTCTGACACCACAACCAGTGTGCACCGCCCTTTTAGGAAATTCATAAGCGTGTTCAATAGGAAGGAATTACTACGTTCAAGCTCAGAGCTATTGCAAAAACTGCAACTATTCAATGTGAAAAGCAATTTTTTATATCCCAGAAATAGAAGCACACTATTATATCCTGCTATAGTTCATTGAGAATAAAAATAACATAAAGAATTTGTTGTTCAGTGGGGCACTGATTAAGAAGACGTCCCCGTCATCAATTCTCACTAACCTTTTCTAGCGAAAAACTGGTAGGGATATTATTGATTGACAGATCAAATTAAGCTATTTTATGATATCTTTCATGTGATGTTTATATTAATAAATAATTAAAATGTGGTTCAAGTTTAACTCATAAGGTATACTATCAAAATCCTTACAAACAAATGAAGATATACTTCTTTTAGCTTCGAAGCAAACAAGAAAATGATCAGTGTCATCACAAAAGCTCTTTATGCTCATAGCAATTATTCATATCTATAATTCCAGTTTATACTTCCTTGAGTGCATGGTAATTGACTTGAGACATGCGAGCTCCTCAATCAGAAATATCCTCATCTTAACTCATAACGAGTAGTGAACAAAAAAAGAAACGACTCTCAATCAGATGCAATGAAGAGTGCAATATTGAAAGAATGACGAGAAGATAAGTTTTGAGGTTGCTGATCAATCCATATTTTGAGATGTGCATTAGTGTTCAACGTCATACCGTAGAGGTGGTTGAGTGCGAGTCTACTCTATAGAGTGATTTGAGTCAACTTATTCTTCTAGGAAAAATCAGAAAGGTGTTAGCTTGAATAACATTTATAACATTTCTAATGATTTTTCACTTTTTTCATATCCTCTGAATTGTTGATAAACGAGGAATAGTCTAAATTAACGGCTCGATCTAACGTCACCTTCAAGCAGAAGCTCATACAAATCAATTCACGTATTTTTAGCATAATCTATGTTTCATAGAAAAGTAGTAAACAATGGAATAACGAGACTCTTCGGTACTATCCTATGTCAATTATCTTACAGTATCACTTTTCTACTGGTCAAAATATCGATCTGATGTCAATCAATGAGAGAAGTACCTTTCATTGATACCATCGAGATTTGTACTGTTGAAAATTGAACTGGGTTCGACCATAACAGCACTCAATTCGTGCGAATCCAGACTGCTCTGACAAGCAGCACATTGATCTGATCCACGAACGACTGGTACAAATAACGAGCAAGGCATATCTGAATACATTATTGCACTTTTACATTCAGAAGGTGTTAATCGATCAATAAAAAGTATTAGCGCATCATGTAGTAAGTACGGAAATGCTCGGATAGCTTTGATCTCTAGGTCGTTAAAACCGTGATATTGATTGATTTGTTAAGATTGATTTGCATTGATATGAATGCATTTCACAACGGATTAAAGGTCATAACAAATTCTTTCATGATGTTTATTTCTCGCGCAGTACTTGTAGACACTTTTATTTCACCTCAATGTGTAATGCTCAAGATCATAGAGCTTTCCCTTTCCCTCATTATTAACCAAGTCAATAAGTTTTTGTTTTGCAGCAATCACTGTACAAATATATTTATACGTTCAGTTAAATATAAAGCTTTATATTAATATAATTTTATTTTATACGTGAACATATCAAAATATGATAGAAAAAAATTGAGTAGTACCTCAAGAATATGAGCGTAATGAGTCAAATAAGGCTGTAACAACGACAACCTATGGTAGTACCGTACTTATCTGGATGTCAGGACCAATGAAAGATAAGCTCAAAAAGATATTTTACTGATGATATCGAAATAAGTGAGTGAGAAAAACTCACCCACTTGTACACTGATAAATTTTATGATAATTTTTCTATGTGGACCAGAATAATCGCCGAAAAAATCGTAAGAAAATGTAGCTGACCTCAATATAGTCTAGTTGCTGAGTTTTCTTCCCATCCAAGAGAATTAACTGAATACGATGATTTTGATTTCAATTTGAATTACCTCCAATGAGTTCCTCTAAACAATGATAAGTGGAACTCATATGTTTTGCTATGCTTTTTATTAGGAGTTACAACTTGACGTAAAGTTGAGTATCATATGAAAAAATCAATAAAATATTCACATTAAAAACAAACAGATAAACAACAACATCATCGTTAAATATCAGAGCAGAAAATGTTAGTGTATACGGCGATTTGATTGGAGATGTTACAGGATTTATCCAGAATCGCTAATTAGTACGTTGCTGGAGGCAAGTCGTTTTTTAATTTTTCCAGAAGTTGAGCCTGATTTAGAAGCATTGAGCTTACCAAGACGGGGATAAAATTTCTATCCTCATTCCATTAAAAGATTTTTTAAAGGTGACCAATAAATATGAGGTATTCTTGGTAACCTCATGAACAGTATATTCCATTGTTGAACTGAACTTCGGTTGAAAAATCTTCCTACTGACGACTAATGAGGAAAATAAAGTATTTGACGTTTAGAAAAAAACTGGAGAACACGTTTATTGCCTCAAGTGGTTGATCGATAATTTTGTTTGGTTAACATTCTTATATACTAAGCTTGTATTTTTTTTCTTATTTTTTCCGAGATCCTGAGATTTTATACTCGTAGAACTGTATATAAAGGAATTGTTTTCCTGTTGCTGTTGCTGTTGTTGTTGTTGTTTATAATATATTCAAATATTTAGCCTCAAGATGACATTCACCGCTGAATTATCACAACGTGATGAAAGCTTTACGTATTTACTATGTAAACAGAAATGTGAGTTCATACATATGTATGTACATTATTTTTTCTATAATCCATCAATAATCAATCGATAATGGCTTAGACGACGAATCGATAACTCGATAATGTTGACGGCGACGTTCAGTGAGAATTATGTTTATTCACGCTCTTACAAATATCCACGACAATATTGATGAGTGGAAAAAATCTCGGAAAAGCTTAAAAAATATTTTAAACTTATTTTAATTGGGAGGAAAATGCTGGAAACTCAAAGTGATGTGAGTTTTGCAAATCATCACCATGAAGCAAGATTATGGGAGAGCTTTTTTCGTTAAGACGTCAAAGCTGATGTGAGCTTAATCTTAGTTGAGCTTTTCAGTCTTAAGCTTTTGATACTTCAAGATGAGGTCTAAAGGGTCTAATGTATTGCTCTACACTGACATCAAAATAATGATATTTAGAGAATTTGTTTTTTGAAAACATCTTAATCATTAGTATCATCACGAAGATCACCACTGATTAGCATAATTTGAGTTACAGTGAAAACAATTAAAATAGTACAACATATTAGTAAGCTTCTGGTGTAACTCAAATATACCTTTATTGAATCTGATGATTCTTTTAAATTATTTTAAACTTGTAATAAAATACCATCCCTTAACGTTCAGAATCATTTCTAATGGTTAAAGTACCATGACATAAGCTAACAACTAAGAAAATCAAATTGAGTAACGAGTAATGAGGTGGCTCCAATTGAGAGCTTAACTGAAATAAACTGCGCAACACTAAAAAACATGTAAGAAAAATCCGTAATATAAGCAATACACTGAAAAATCGCTGAGTTATAGAGGAATAAGAGGAATGACTCATCAACAACCATGTACTTAAGCTTAACGAGAGCGGCGAATGGGAGGATACATTGCGGATAGTTGCTTCTGTCAAATAGCCAGTTGCCTCTATCTATACGGTATCTTTATATCTTAGTATTAGCAAAAAAAGACAAAGTACGGTAAGATGGTTAATGAGGATCTGTTGAGAAGAAATCTTCGAAATAGCAGAAGAAGACTGCAAGCTGGCATCACCTTCCGGAAAAAAGTTTGTTATTTGCGTATTTGTATTTATCTATGGCTGATTTTGTTTTTTCATCGAAAATAAATAATTTTATACATGGTGGTAGCGCAGTGGTAGGAGGCATTTCAGTGATACATCGGTTCGTGTCGGCAAACCGCATACCATTCTTCTCATCCCTCTGGAGTGATATCATACCAAATAGATTGAGCGATTTAAGCAGTACAAACCTGGTAGAGATTAGACACTTTAACTAAACGAAATCACGTGAAAGACGAATGCGTAGTGCACTTCATAGAGATTGATCGATGCCACGATCTAGATTATCGACAAGCTATAAGTTCTCGATCTGAAACGTTACTGAACAAAATAAAACAAAAAAAAGCTTCGTTGCTGAAAATCGTGGTGGAACAATAACTTCATAGAAATTTTATCAGCAACTGGAAAGCTTAACTAGAGAAATCAATATTTCTCCTCCGAGTAAACTCTTGGAAGTCATAGTATGTTTATTTTCTACCAACTACGATAGGTATGATATCCGCAGTGATGCTGAGCTAATCGGAAAACTTGACACCTTGGCCGGAACTCGTTACTCGAACCTACAGATATCCATTACACTACCGAAGCCCTCGATTGGCAAAGCTCGGAAATTCCTCATTGAGTGAATACCGAAAAAAGCCTCTTCAGTAGTGTTCATTCTTGACAGTTTTTCAATTATCAGAAATCACATAGACATGATTAAGGTATAAAGTGTGAAGCTTCCTCCTAAGGTAAGTATAACGTGTCGATCCTTTCAAGTACATAAAACAAATGACGAGTCAAACAACAACTAGTTTATTTGTTAGTCAATTGTGTAAATAAAAAATAACGTTTGAGCTAATCACCTAGCTTCAACCGCTATTATTTAATTACCAGCCAGGATAAAAAATGTCAGATTTCTTAGACAGTAGTTGTACAAGTTGATGTTTCTTTAATTTTGTAAGCATTTAGACGACATAATTTGAATGAGGCGATTGCTTATTTCGGTCCGCTACTGTACAAGTGAGTGAGAAAAAAAACACGTTTCTGAGGTTTATTTGAGTCAATCTGCGAAAAATTAGAAGAATTTGGTAGCTTCAAACAAAGTTATGATGCATTCAAAGGTTTTTTACAGCAACAATAAGGTAGTGAGTTACTTGCGTAGCGGTGGAAGTACCGAGAGGATTGTCAATCCCGAATCAGGTTTGAGGCTATCCCAAGCCTACTAATCCTGCCATCACTTCGGTGTTGGTAAATTGGTGGCAGAGTAGTATGGACGAGATTAGCAGCACTAAATTGGTGAAAAAGAGTCCAACTCATCTCGCATTTAATCATTTCCACGATATCATGTTGAATAGGATTGGCGTAGACGCACTCGGCGAAAGAGATCGATCAACGCCAAAGCTTATCTTCTTCAAACTTAGTATTACTAAGAGAAGATTTATTACTAAGAGAAGAATTATTATTAATAAGATGAGACTTTTTCCTAATAACATAATAGTATTTTTTCCAGTGCTTGTAATTATCACAGATAGTAATGACTTTATCACAGCTCAACCTCCAGCACATCCAAGTTATTCAGACGACTCGGAACTTCAGGCGAGTCACAAAGCCATTTCTTGCAATATTTCACCATGATATAATGTCAATGCTATAATCATCAACCCTCATCACGCACTAGCAAACTATTCTCATCTATTCCACGCCCTCAAAACTAACGCTTTTCATTGTACTTACAGATGGTAAGGAGAAATGTGTACCCGTTGTATTCAGTCGTTCACTAGTTCCTTCAAGTGGAGGTCATTCTGTAGAGGTCACATGGACTATGAATGTACCATTCAATCATAATTTTCACTTTAATTCAATGAATGAATAAATCGTACTAAAAAAGTCTTATGTTCAGTTTAAGCAAAATATAATTGTGAATCCTTATACAGTGTTGAGGCTAGTAGGTAATCTGACTCAGAGAATAGCGAGGTTCGATAGTCAAAAAATATCATAGATGGGCGTTTACGTGCGGTATGGCAGCTTCATCTTTATAATTAATAATTTTATTGCTGCTTGTCTTGTATTTCAATATCTGCTTGGAAGTACAAACAAAGTTATTTTTATTCAAAAATTTTCTCCAGGTGTATTTTTATGAGCTCGATTGATCAATTAATCGATCCGGATGCTTGAATCGTGGCACTGCGTCTTTAATCAATTTACATTGCTCATCATGTATGGTGACATAATGGAGTAACTGTTTCCTTAGTGATTCCTCATTGAGAACTAGAGCTTTACGATAAGATTAACTAAATGGTATCCAGCTTTCAGATGGTTAACTGAAATAAAAGATAAGTTATCGGATGAAAATTCAACAAAAATTAGTGCTCGATAATCAATTATTCAATTATTTTCTTACCCTCTCCTGATGAACTCAGCCCATAACTCCATTATCAGCTTTGAAAATTGCTCTTCCGTATTGACTTTTCCCTGTATTCCAGTTACAATGAATGGACTCAGGATGTAGTTTTTAAGCACGCCTACCTGATCATAAAGAAGTGGCTTTGATAGAGGTTGACCAAACATATACTCAATTTCATAACCATGCATAACTCCCATCCATTTTGGCCATGGATTTGCTGATGATCTGTAGATCACAATCAGTACTCATACTTATCGATTCGAACTCTTATCAAACATTATTTACTGACCGCATATCAAAGTAATACATGAAGACAGGCTGTGCAGCTTCTTCAGCGAAAATTTCAGCGAAATCAACAAGGTCACATGTAAAGAACAAGTCGGCCAAAAATCGTCCTACTCCATCTCGAAGCTGCTCTCTGTAAGGCTTTTTTTCAATTCAGCATTTCTAAATTCTCTAGAGTGCTATTGGTACACGAGTTCAAGTAAAACTGCTAAGATGATTGGCTACAGTATTGGAAGACTTGCGAAAAGCTTTCTGAGCTTTCTTCTTAGAAGCTGGGTGCCATGAAAAATGATTTGCCTTCAGGCACAATAATCATGCGGTTAATATTCGGCTCTAATTATGACAAACGCATTGTTAAAATAATACTAACGAATAATTTATGATGATCTCTGTTTACCTTCACCACTCACTCACTCTGATTAAGACTATTTATAAAGAGTTACAAAATTTTATTCCTCCTAGACTTTCTTTCAATTCAAAGCAATTTTTGAGTTACAAATCATCTCTAAGGTTACACTTATTTGGTACAAAAAAGTTGTCTGATCTTTCTGTTTCATAATAAACTCACCAGTTATAGCTCTGGAAGAGAACAGCTCTCTGTAATTCTT
>KN716183.1:287438-316131 GCA_000816705.1 Dictyocaulus viviparus
GCAAATGTGGTCAGCTCAAGTCATGAATGCCCCTGACCCGCCTTCAACCACCTTCACGGTATCACGTTGAACACGAATGCGGGGGCGCATCCCACCACAAGGGATTGATCAACGGCAACAATTATCTATTATTATCTATTATGACTAACCTCATATTTTCCTACAAGTCCGCCAAGCTTTGTCCAGACAAAACGCTGATCACCTTCAAAATGGACCAAGGACAGAACTGAATTCAACACACTCAGAAGACTGAACGATCTAATGAACATCGTTCAGACTGACTAACTGTGTCAGTACAGTGCTGCTGCTCATATTATATACAGTGGATATGATAAATTATTTGAAACTCTATGAAAATTTCAATAGCCTTCATTTTAAAAAAAAACTACTTACAATGTAATTGAGAAATAATTTGAAAAGCTCGTTTGTCATACATCATATTAAAACTGGTCTTTCATTTTTTCGACATATTGATCAATAAATGAAATAATCCACTCGATCGATTCGTGATCGAACGTATCAAAACATTTATTTCTGTTGAAATTTGAAGTTTTTATTATGATTTTGTGTTAATTTCCGTTCTGCTTGCATTATATGATTTTGTGAAAGCATATTGTAGCAGAATCTTCTAGGTGGTTTACTACCTCACTGTGGATGAGAAGTGCTCATAGGATTTCCATTTCGGTATAGAAACCTAGCCAATAATAAACCTATTACTGATGGCCATCTCCTTGATGAAATGAAGTCACAAAGAGGCATCATCTCTATAGGGCTGGTACTGCCTGTGGGAAAGACCATAGGAAGAACGCCTATGCAGAGCTACCTTAGAAATCCAAGACACCAAAGCTACACCAGCAAAACATGGTCGTACCAGTGTCACGATGTACGCAGAAGATGACAGCCACATAAGAAGGATACGAATGGAAGATAGCTAGGGCCGGTACTACGTGTGATAAAGGATTATGACAAGTAGTAAATAAGTACATTATTGCCGAACATTTCTTCTCACGCAAGCCTTAACTATTAGCTTGCTCACTTGGAAAAAACTAACAACGAACTCAATCCAGCTTAAATTACTTTTTTGTATTACAGCATCTTATACTTCAACAGGTACTATTTCTAAAAAGAAAACAAATTGAAAAAGTGACAGTCTAAATAGTGCTGAAGAAAATCAAGAATGTAGTACTAAGCTTAAGAAACTACGAAAACTCTCATAAATTTGATAAGGTAGTTAAGATATGATAAGATAAGCTTTGCTGTTCATCAATCCATTACTGCGGGATGCACCTCCTACGCATTCGTGTTCAACGTGATATCGTGAAGGGGTTGAATACGAACCTGGTCAGTACAGTACCTTAAGTTGACTACACTTTACCTATTCAGAGCTAGTTATCTTACCTAAATTTCTCTGCCACCAATTAACCTCCGTCGAATGAATGACGGGCTTGATTGACCTGACGGCGGCTGCGAACCGATTCGGGACGGCGTGTCGCCGAACACCTCCACCAGTTAGCCAATGCGCCGCCGAGTTTCTAATACTTCTTGAAATGGTTCCGGTTTGAAGAAATTGCTGTTTGGATCCACAGATGTAGGTACGTGACAAAACATATAATTAAAATGGTATGGAGTATAAAGTAGTACCTGTCTTTGTAAAAGACTGATCACGTTACTGATGGCTTATTGATTATGTATCTCACCACACGTCATCATGAAGAAGACGAAGATGCAATGCATCTCCTCAGTGAGTTAGATTATGTCAGCTATTTTTTATTCATATTACAATCAAATTTATTTACAGCACATATTAGATTTAACAATGATTTTAAGTAGCATAATGGTTTGATATCGAAGGAAATCTTTTCAAAATTATGCATTTAAGCAAGTATCCTCATTTTACAATGATCATACAGTATTTGACTCCAAGAATTATGCGATGTGTTACGTGATCAAACCTTGAGTGATAAATTTTCTTCTGTAATGTTAGTGATAATAATTCATTGAATAAATCACGTAACTTACATAGATTTTTTAAGCTCTAGAAAAAGCGATTCTGCCAAAACGTTAGGCTGTGTCTGTGTTGTATTGTCATTTCAATGGTACACTGTTTACCAACCTCACTTTTGTTAAACAACGTTACAGTCAAGAGTAAAGATAATTAGTTCGACAAGGAATGCACATCATGACTCACTCAAGAGATCAAATTCTTACTGTATCAAAAGAATAGTCTTCACGTTTACTTGCTCGCGTGGTTGTTCTTCGTCTGATGTCCTGCTTATTCTGTTACGGAAGTTATGGATGATTTTGCTTACTCTGTTAATATGTCACTCTTCTATGTAAATCAAGCTTGTAAACAACAGGCGGACTGGAGGTCATTCTGAAATACATGTGGGTGTCTTCTTTCTTGTGTGCAGTAAAATGACTTTACCAGTTTTCAATCGCTTTGCATCTTCGCATTCTAGCAGGAGACCAGCTAATATATCGATGAGCACGGCTAGTAGGTTGTTCGGATGCTCTAAACCAATGCTCCCTAGTACAATTCTTGGATAATTTTCTGAAAACAAAATAGTATCACGGGAACGCACTTTCCGGACAGTATTTCCTCATATGTTTCCTATTTCCGCGCGGTATTTCCGTCACCTCGCGTGAAGAGGTAGTTGAATGTAGTTATCATTTTCAAAAAATTTTCAGCTTTTTCTTCGATAGTCAATGTAGCCAGAAATTTCCTCTTATATTTTCTTCATATCTGAAGTCGGAAAACAGCTGCTTCAGTTCCAAACGATAAAAATTTTCTATGAGATCAGAAGAGAAAATGAGATCAAAAGAGAAAAGCTTTGCAAAAATTTCGTATTAATAATAACGTCCCTGTTTATAGCAAAACTAAAGGAATAGAAATAATGAATAAACAAGTGAATGTGATGAAGCATTCTACAGGCTGTTCTTAGTAGAAGAATGGATGCAATACAATCGAAAATTACTAGATTTTGATCTATTGGATCGATATATCATTTCCTTTTGTAAATCAACATAATGTTTTCATGAGTTCATTGCTTGCTTGATTTGATGATCTGTATATTATATTGATATCAAACGTTAACGTTTTTATGTTAATCACAAAACCCGAAGCCTCAAATGGTACTTGAACGCGGATCTCGTAAATCTTCGGTCTGTCGTGCTACCGACTGTACGATCGAAATCTTCCTTATCATATTTGATAGAAGATATTATAATTACTATGATGTTATCACATAGTTCATGGAATCAAAAACAATGCATCTAATGAGTTAGAAGAAAACAGGTCATATTGACACTCAGAGGTAAAAAACAAACAGTTTTGTGATAAAAATTTTATTAGGTAAAAAAAAACAACGAGAAATCTTATAAAATTAAATAAAATACTAATTTATAAGCTATAATGTTACCGGCACAATAAAACGACAATAATTAAAAAGACTTTTGAGTGATTCCTTTAAAAATAGGAGTTGATCTATTTGGTAACCAAATAGTAGATGAGGGCAATGACAACGACGATCATACACGGATAAATGAACGACTCCATTGGATTTGACGATTTCGTTGATCTAAACGACCCTGAGATAGTTTTTCCCTCTCTTCAAATAGAGGAACACGATTTATGCATAATAAATTTCACGTAATTCACTGAAGGAGAGATAGCAATCAACAATAATATCATTGAAATTTTCGCTGCAGACAAAAACGTGCGAGCATTTCTAGGCCTTAAGATATAATCTCTATTTTTATTTACTTATTTACTGTTTACTTTTAAGTTGTAACAGCAATAATAATAATCACTGATATCAATCTTCACATTCTAAGAAAAGATCTCACATTTTTAACATGATACCCAGTCGATTTAATCACAAAACTCATAACCTCAATAGATACTCAAACCATTATCTTTAAAACTCAACATGGTGCGTAGTTAACTCCACTAGCGACGTCCTCGTTCTGTCACCACACAATAATTAACTGAATTCTAAATGGTGACATGTTATTATCAATCAGAAGTTAACGGTTTCGATCTAATGAGCCGATGCTGGTTAATTGTTTAAGAATGACCATTCACTTAAATCTATCTCACTGAGGAGATGTACTCCACCCATTTCTTTGTTTCGTGTTAATGTAAGTGTGTGTAAATGGCAATGGTCTATACAATGACCGGTGAACTTTGAGGAACGAAAGGCTTGGTCTGTCTCGTAATGGTCTCCAGTCCCTGTATAGTGCATTCAAGTGTGCTAATCACTATGGCCTTTCTTATCATTGTTACACGCCTGCCTCTTGAACAAATACCACAGCAGAATACTTTGTTGAGGTTTGGTTAGTCTGGAGCCCGATTCGAACCTTTTTTATACGGTATAGAAGCACAAGCAGCATAGCACGTCCTACTGTTGTGGTACAAGGTTCTGGTGTCAGCATTGCAACCAATTCAGATAACAGCTGCCCGATGTATAATTTTTCATTGTTTTTAAATTTTTTTTTCATTAGTTATGCCAGACTGAGACAACAAGATCCTCAACCACAAAACTCGAGACTTCAGAAAGAATCCGAACAGTATCTCGATCAATTCTAGTATGGTGCGCTATTGATTGCATTGCTCTACCAAAGTTTCAATTTTGTAAGTACTTAATTTTCCACTAGAATATTTTGAACTTTTCCGAGTCTAATCTATTTCAAATCAGAATGAAGCGTTTGCAAATCGTAGTACATTTAAAACCCATGAGGAATTCCTTCAGGGAATCATTGAAATGTGTTGTAAAAAATCATGCATAAAGCGAATATGTTAATTATTTAGGAAAATGAAGGCAGTGATTTTGAGGAAAATAAAAACACGATGATTCAGTACTGTATGATTAGCTCGGCTTGAAAAAATCATATCAATATCGTTACCTCTGCTCGTTATCAGTAGGCTGTGATGTCCACGATTTTTTGTCATACGAATACATTTGCTTTTCTTCCTGAATTTTAATAGTAAATATTATACACGTACATAATCTGTCTTTTATGCACTATGTAATAAAAATCCACGTTGATGAGTATTCGCCTTAACGAAAACGCATTCATTTTCATCGTGGAGGTAATTGGACATGAGTTAAGTCTATACATTGACCAGTATATCAGTGCTCCTTATCCTCCCAGATTTCATAGTTTTTCGTACCTATAGCGAGGAATAAGTGGATTAGTGAGCTTAGAATCGTCGTAATGTGTAACCGCCTTTGATGCTACATGAATTAAAATCTGTAATTATGCAGAGTTGGTCGTAAAACTCGGAACCTAAGACGGGACTTGGGCCCGCACTTATAGATATCCGGCTTACCGTACTAATCCATCAGGAGTGGATAAAGGAATGGACTCCAATGGATAAGCACGGCAGATCGGAAGGCTGTAAGTGCGAGTTCGAATCCCACCAGAGGTTCCAAAGAAAACTAGGGAATAAGAGGAAAAAGTGAGCACTTTTAAATAGATTAAAAAATGATGTGATGCGTATAAATCAAATCTAAGCAATTTCTAGAATAAAAACTCTACCGTATCGTTTGTTTTTTTGCGGACTTCATCATTACTCTCTAGAAGTTTTCGCTTATTAATTACATTCCAAACAAGATATAAAACATCTAACAAGCAATCAAAAGGAATAATTAATATCACTGAGGTATAATTCAATTAAATAACGACATTAGAATTTAACTCAGCATTAGAAAAATCGGTCAAGTTCAAAGTCGTGGTGCTTGCCAGCTTCTGAATAAAGGTAAACAGCGGTAATCAATATAGCCATGATAAAAACTATGATAATTATGTTGAAATCACGCAATCCAATACTTACTATACACTAAAGATTTACTGCAGTAATTGAGTTCAAAAAAAAAGATATGGCGCAGTAGTAAGAGATGATACCCGTAACGTTTATCTCAAAAACCTAGTTCGGTCCATCTTTCAGATACAATACTTGTTCTTGTGTTTTTGAGGTGACGGGCTAATATCAGAACACTCCAAGAGGATAAAAAGCATTTACCCGGTGTAGGTTAGTTACTTTAACTCATGACTTATACAGATCAGACTCAACCCATTCCATCAGGTTCGACAAGTCTACGACAGACCGATGAAGTCAGATGCAAAGTGCATCCCACATTACTTCATAATGTAGTCAGCTTCGTTTTACCTCAACAACATCACCAATGAAGTATTCTTCTCTCATGCTACGTGCATCTGTAGAATGCCCGACGTCTTCAAATGCTTCAGTCGCATCTTTACCAGCTTGTTCAAGCAGTACTTCACATCCACCTGGATGCTGAATCAAAACAAGCTATCGAAAACAATTTCAACAGATAAATTTTTAAAAGTACTAAAAAATAATAACCACGAGAAACATTTTAATATCTGAGAGCGCCAAAATTTAAATTAATTTCAATTTCGATATATTTTCTTATGTTTTATATGCGACCATATTAACTCCTCTTTAATTCTCACTGAGTTTTTAATTACTC
The DNA here is from genome assembly GCA_000816705.1 of Dictyocaulus viviparus. Taxonomy (NCBI): domain Eukaryota; kingdom Metazoa; phylum Nematoda; class Chromadorea; order Rhabditida; family Metastrongylidae; genus Dictyocaulus; species Dictyocaulus viviparus. Next base: position 293,936 of record KN716183.1, read on the forward strand.
GTAAAATGAATTTTGAGAAAACTCTTGAGTTATATTAGAATGAGGTGAATTTCAAAAGTAAAATTGCATGAGAAGAACCTGATATTCTCAAATTTATTCAAAATCATTAACAGCAATGTTTTTTTTGTTCTGCTCGAAATTTACTGACAAACAAATCAACAAACAAAAGTTACTAACCTCATCGAGGAACTTGGTCACATCATATACTTTATTTCCTATGACAATCCATGTGGACGTGTTGTTGTTGTGCTCCAAAACTTCTTTCCTTGTGAATTTTGTGGCCATTATAGGAAGCTTTTCCTTAGGAGGCTAGCTATGAAAGAAAATTCGACATAAAATGGTAAAAATTAACGATAGCTGAGGTCAAACGAAACGATGGATCGTAATAACGACGCAATAATAATATGAGTAAATTCAAAAGGTCAATGAGGTTTCACAGAGCAAATTCTGAATAATTATAACCAGACTAGAATACATAGTCATTAATCAGAATAGAGACGATTACATAAAGACATCTATGCCAATAGAATTTAGTAATCCTCTAGCATAAAAATGGTTACCTCAAAATTCGATAAACTCATTATCTGCACCCTACGAGTCGTATAAGTGTTTTACTTACAGGAAATCGTCGAGATGTTTGAAGATGTGATAGGAGGTTAGCGCGAGGTACTGAGAGTGTGAAGCATTAGGCCGAACTTTGTAGTCCAATATTTTTAAAGCGTTTGCTGTGCCATGCATGACGTCACGTTGTCGTAGAGAAGTATCGAACACCTTCGGTTGATCGATGTGAACTACAAACGCTGCACTTTTTAGGGCACCCCATAGATTTTCCAAATATTTTTTGCCTCACAGATGTAATAATTACCTCGTTAAAGCACTGCTGTGGAGCAGAGTGGTAGTAGACACAATGATCAAAACCTTCTTTCAGTGGAAATTATACATATAACCTCCAGATCGTCAATTCTCGCTCAATGTCTATTTTTCGACGTGCCTCACAATCGGATTGAGGAAAAGTTTGTGGTAGTTACGTAATATAAGAAAAGATGAGACTTCAAAATGATGAGTCTTCTTTTTTTGACTTTCAGTGAGTGCTGTTTATCTTACCCAGATTTTTCTGGTATCAATTTACCCCACGCGGAGTGATGGTGTGCTTGGTGAGTCTGGAGCGGTCGCGAACTGAATCGGGTTCTACGTGCCATGTGGCATCTCTTTCACTGCGCCACTGCGGCCTCACACATTTCGTAGTCGATAAATTTATTCGTAAACATAAACATATTGATAAAAATTAGGAATGCTCGTAGCTTACTGGATTTCTAGAAAGTAAATCTGAAGAAGACATAATAGAAAAGCAATTTCTAGCCCAAAGCTTTCAAAACATAATCGATAATTTTCAAGAGTGTCGAATAAGCAACGAAAAAACTAGTCCAATTCCATAGAAGCACTATGTTCAAACTATAAGCTGTATTGAAGTTCATGAAGAAATCTTCTTCTCGACATCATTTAAAGTCTGTACTTCTTGACGACGTTGGTTGGTTGTACAACAACAAGCAGAAGAACAAAAGCATCATCAGCAAACAAGTTCATCAACAGATTTCTAACTGTATGTGATTATGATTTACTAAGAACTAACGCGTATAATTAAATATATATTTTTATTCACTTATTTATTTGCTATTAATCTATAAAGATTTATATTGAATACGTAATGAAACGAGGAAAAAAAACACCTCTAATCTAATTTTCCTCGATTACAGAAAAAGAAATTTAGATAACAATCGAAGAGATCAAAAATCATTCAATAAAACGGGAACAAATCGCAGTACAGTACCGAGACTTCCACAATGTCCTTATGATCTTCTATGATCTCCTTCAATCGATTATTCTATATTTATCGTTAACATTTATTATTCTTCTATACTTATAGCTATCTAGAAACCATTGACAATATAATAAAGCATTAAGCAAATTTTAACTAAGAAAATATAACTCACCTAGAAGAACATTTCCTTCCAAATCAAATAAACAAACAAACAAACAAACAAATAAATGTTCATCCTATGAGCTTATATAAACTATTAAACAATACAAACAAAATTTAGCTAATAATAAACGTTCTAAGCAATAGAAGAAGTATAAAGATCCCATCTTGTGATCTACCATTCAGATTTTCGAAAGAAAAAAAAAGAGAAAACAAAAAATTCATATGTTCTCCGCTTACCTCAAGTATGAAAAATTATAAACGAATTCACATAATTGAGGGAGAGAATGTGACGCTCAAATGAGTTAATAGAGTTATAGGTAATAAAATTAAATACTATCGATTAATGACATCATGCATTGTTGTTTTTGTAATCATACAAACTTATTAAACGAATAATTTATTTTATGTTCTATACAAAATAAAAATGCATTCATAAATGTGAAAAGACAAATAAAACGAAAATTGAGGGAAAAAAAAACAACACACACACAACAAAAAATCAATAGTGTTTCTTGTATGGTGAAGAGAAAGATATGAGGATGAAATACGAGGAGGTGATACGGTATCGATAGCAAACAAATAATAATAACCTGTTTACCCGAGAAAGTTTATTGATTAATATGTTTGAGGTGAAAAACAGAATTGGCATGCCTATGAGGAGGGAATAATAGAAGAAATCAATAATTCGACATTGGACTGTTAACGGTTGTGTAGTGTTACCATCTCGACACCATAATCGTTCTAAAATGAGAAAACAGATAGAAGACGACGGGGATGGAACGAACAATAGTGGGAGAGAGTAAGGAAAGAAGGAGGGAAAACGAGAATGGAAAATGAGTAAGTGACGTAATTTGAACATAGCGCTTCGAACAAGTAACTAGTAAACTCATTCAAAAAACAAACAAACAACAAAAACATATTGTCCTACGTGTATTATAGAAGATGAGTCTAATATTGGAATGCTGATGTATCGATTTATAGATGGATTTGGAAAGCAAACGAACAAATTTGATCTAGATAAAAAAACATTTGCACTATTGATTTTCGGAGCAGTGGAACAAGTTCAATGATGTTTATTCTAGCGAATTGTTTTGGTGTCAAATCAAAGACACTTGCTCGGAAGGAGGGCTCAATATGCCTAGAGGCACATTCGAACCTCCGTATCATTTCAGCTGCTCCCAGCATTTTACTACAAATCACTCTAAGCACAGAGAATAATAGATGAATTAAGCTAAAATACGTCAAAAACATTTCGACGTTCTACTGTTTCTCCAAAGAAAGAAAAATAACGAAAAAATCATTCATCTGATAAGCATTGATGCTAATGAGGTAGAGAGGATAGAAAAAATTTTAATTTTGGAGAATATCTAGTGCTTTGTTGTGTTTTTGAAAATATTGATGGAAAATTGTTTTCAATATTACGAGGAACAGTTATGAGGTAAAATATGAATGAGGTAATAGTATGAGGTAATGAGTTATACTACTTATATACTTATATTTATACACTTCATAATACAGTAATCCACCGATTTTGTAATAAAACACTATTAAGATAAAAGCCGGCTTAAGAAAAAACGTTTTATTGTTACGTTAACAGTTGTTGACGTCATAATGATTGTGAAAAATCGATACGATCAATACGATATACAATCATTATTTACTATTTAACTATACAACTTCTAAATAAAAATCTATTAATGATGTGTAAATGTGAGTTCAGTTCAGGAAAAAAATTAACATTCTGTGATAACGATGCTATCAATTATCGCAGTAAATGAAACGTGTGATAATACAAAATCAGAGAACTGCTTTTTTTGAGTAAAAAATTTTATCATTACAGTTTATAAGCATCACCAAATAAGTAAAGCATTGAGTTATTGCAGATCGATAGACTCGGCAGTGCAATGGATAGGCACGGTGGATCGGACACACGTTAGAGCGGTTTCAAGTCCTCACTGAGGCTCTAAGTTTTGCGACCAATTCAATATCATCAGAGGTATTATTATGATGATTATTAGGGTATTAGACTATGAATATGAGGTAAATCATCACTATGAGGAATTCTTTGCACAAAACAGCATTAACTATATTAATGTATACTTAAGATTTTAAAAAATAAAAGTTTTCACTCGTTATATTTTCATACCTCAAAAACTATTCTGATCATTGTTTATTATTGCAACATTTTCTAGTGTTTTATAAAGATATTGTAACAATAATGAATTATCGATTAGCAGCTCTTTAGTATATTCGTAGAAAATTTCACAAATCTTCGTATAAACAATATATTTTTAATAATAATTTTTATGTGTATTTTTTCTTATTATGTTTATTATTCTTTTTGTAAAGTTATTTTTCCTCACTTTATTCTTTGTTCCTCTTTTTCTGACAATTCTTAAATATTCCTCGCATTTCAAATTTATTCCTCATTAACTCTATAACACAAACCGCATCAGCACAATGTGTGTATATATGAAAAAATTCAGATTGTAGTACTAACAAAAGTGTGACGAGCATGTAAAGAAGGAGCTCAAACTGATGAGGGTGAAAATGATCATGCCAATGTACGCTAATTATTCTACTGTGTACGATTTTGTCGTGAACGTCTTCAGGCATTTCGTTTGTACAGTGTCCTGAATATATTCCAATGAATCAAAACGTGATCTTGACGTCTTCTACCAACCTTAGTGACGCATCCAGAAGCATCAATCTGACTTTTTTCTTCCTCAACTCTATCAATCAAAGTGGTTTGACTGCTTCGATGTTCGAATAACAACAGTCTGCTTTGAGTAAATACGAAAAGTATTACTGTAAAGTAAATAGTACGTGGCATTACGTTCATTGATAATACAAAAGATATAGATCACTTTTATCGGTAGTATAATCGATATAGGAGTGATCTATTAATCAGCATCATTCGGTTAAACCAGAAAGAAACGATAACACGTTAGGGTTTTCGGCAAACAAAATGCTCCGAGTTCTCCGCTTATCACTAGTGTTGCTTATCAGACGTAGACGAAACATTACTTTATTTGACTTGACAAAAACGAAATAATTTATTCTTTAGAAAAAAAATTCCTCAATCCATGTCAACGATGAGGTTTGTTTCAGGATACAAAAAAGGAAAGCGTAAATGAGATGAAGTATGTAAATAAGGATTTGATAAGAAAGTCATTAATCAATTTTCAGATAGAAAAATAGATAGATGATAGATTGTTTGGAGTGATAGATGCGACATTTAATAGTATCCTGAAAAATAAGACTTATGGAGGATTTATCAATGCAGATAATGATAAGATAAGATAAGCTGCGACGTCCATTAATCCCTGGTACGGGATGCGCCTTGTTCACATTTGTGTTCAACGTGATGTCGTAGAGGTGATTGAATGCGAACTTGGTCTATACAGTGACTTGAATTCACTCCTCTTCCCCAAGTCAGTGCTAGTTATCTTACCCAGATTTCTCTTGTACCAATTTACCAACCCTGGAGGCATTCCAGACTTGGTTGGCTTATATGCGACTGCAAAATCACAAGGCAACATTATCACTGTTGAGGAATATGTCGTTGGCATAATCACTGAGTATATCCAACATTAATTGATATTTAAGACAAGCATAAAACGTATAGTCGTTTTCTTCAATTCTATGATGTTTATTCTATGAATTCTATGAGTCATAGAAATGTTTACAAATAGCACAATTTAATAAGCTTTGTTTATTAGCATAATTATTCATTCATTTTTGTGTTTGTTGTTGTTGTTGTTGTTGTTGTTGTTGCTGTTAGCTGCTGATTTGCAAATTGTTTATTATACTCTGCCCATTGTTTAATTCGTGGATCATTAAGAACACCATCACCTCTCGTCCACACCTAAAGACATCCATAATTTTACAAAATATATGTAAAAAATTTAAACTGATTAAAAATTGCTTTGACCTACCACAATAGTATTACTATCACTACTATTCAGACGATCCGATCGCTGCTGATTATTAATCGTCGATCCGAAGCGCTTAAAATTGATAACACTTAAAAGGATAGACCACATATATATAAATAAAGTAAAGTAAAATAAAGTAAAGTAAAATTCATTTTTATATACCTACATAAAAATGAATCTATAAAGTTATTTTTATTCACTATCAGTCATGTTAGGATATAATAGTTATCTGATCGGTCACTCATGAGGTGACAGTTCTGTTCACCTTAGGCCACGCAATTGTATTATGTTGGTGCAAAAATAATCTCGGCGTCTGCAATATTGAGACCAGTAAGTTGGCATAATTATTTTTTCACCAACCTAATGCAATTGTTTTCGTTCGTTGATATCAATATATCAGTTAAATACAAGGATTAAACTATTTTGAAAATTTTTCGTTGTTTTTCGCTCTATCAAAACAAATAGCATAATGAGCATTTGAGTAACAAATGTCGAGGTTAAAAGCTAGTCGATCACTCGACAGTGATTCGATAAGGAATAGCAATAGCTAAAAACTTGATCTCCTAAGCCATGTGATTGTGAAAAATCAATGATTTTATTCTTTATTTCTATTACCAAACAAAACGGTCATACATTTATTGGACCTGTCGTTATGGACTCTTGAACCTGCCATCCACATCTTCGAGATGATTGTGAATCAATCAATGAGATGAGTGTAAACAAAAACACAGAAGCTCGGATCATCTGAAAATCAATAATAACGAAATGAAATTTGATAGAGAGGCAAATTTTTCACCAGTAATCAATTCCAACAAATAGTAGAAATCGGTTGTGAGCAGTTTATAGTATGGTACAAATACGGAGGAAAAAGAAGACTCAGTCAGAAAAGTTGCTTTCTTTATCTTCTAGACGTTTCTCTTCAACCGTTTATATGTTTCACTCTACTTCAAAACCTAAGATATTACAGATGTTAACAAGAGTAGTGAGATCAGAATAACAGAAAAATAATGTGACTAAGTTCAAATCAAGCTTGGCATTCTTAAGAATATCCTTATAGAAGGATAGAAGATAATCTGAGCGCATTAAATACAACCGGAGTTCTTTACCAGTTCTTAATTCGTTGAATCCGCTAACCAAAATCTTAGCGATTCTTATCGAGTTTCAGATCATTGGCTTTATGCACCATGAATCTACTGTTGCTCTCATTAATGTCTACTATGGCTTCTATCAGTGTCACCAATGAGTGTCCAAGTTCGTTTTGTGAATTTATTGCTTCTTTGTTAGCGTCAATGTTATCGATGTATTACATAATTTATTAATAGTGGATAAAACTGCTACTGAACTTTTTCCTCTTCTTAATTAAAGTGTTTTACTAGCATAAACTATTATGACTAATAGACTGAACAACGTATCCTTTAAAATTACGTAATTTAGCGACATGGCGTCTTCATTTGAAGTCCATGAAATTCCTTATGCACAGGAAACCGAATACAGTAACCTGATTGTATAATTGTATGGATGTACAGTAATACTACACAAGCGGGTCTCGTATCCTAGTCTACTTTTTTGACGTCATGTCAAATATATAGTTCTTTTATTATATATGATTTCTATACAATATGAGGGGAGAAAAAAGAGCGATTATGAGTAAAAAGCAACATTATCTTGAAGTATCATCCATTATCAAACGCTTAGACTAAAGCTGCTATGCATCAAAGCTAGCATAATAACTTTGATGGTTCGTATCGTTTGAAACCTGAGGAACATTTGAAGAATAATGCTTCTTCATTGGCACTCATTTCTTAAAATAAAGCTGTGTCCATTAATTCAGTTCTTTATCAATGACATACGTATACATAACATCAGAGTTTAGATCACAGAAATCAACATTGAATACTAAACAAATTTTTGTTCAATAATATGGTAAATATGACGTCTTGCATATAACAATCAACAATATCATGGAACAATCAAAAATCGATCATCAGCTTTAGATTGGTGTGGTGATCCGTTGAACACTATAAGGATATGGACTGACGATCCAAATTTGTGGAGATGTGAACTCCCGTCGGTTAATGTTACCCCGTGCTCTAACGTTGCTGAAATTGGCTGCCTTCGATTGGTATTAATTGAAAAACAACTATACTCTATGAATACATTTTTAAATATTCACCCTACATCTCTCTATTTAGAATAATATGTAATGTTTACATTTTCTATTTCGCAACGCTTATACTTAGGACGATTTGGGCGGAGATTTGTATCTAATGATGTTTTCAAACTCACCTAACAATATCGGCATAGATCCAGACTACCTTACTAAAGGAAGAACTGACAAGCTATCAACCACAGTGAGTTGCTTTATTATATTATAGTATGAGTCGTATTTAAATAGATTAATCACACTTATATATAATTAGTCAAAGAGTCTTATCTAGAAAATTTACGATAAGATTCAAACCTAAGCATATCAAAATACAATCTTTTTCAGATTGTTTGCAAAAACGGGAGCTGGACTCTTCCAAACGGTACGTTAAGTTTGACGGACGTGCTTTGCGACCAATACATTATAGACGTACAAAAAGCACAAGAATCGCCTAATAGGCCCTTATCACCACTGGAAGAGACAAATTCGACATCACAAGCTGTCACGTCTGACGATTATAATGTAACGAGTGTTGAAATGAACGGAACGAATGGAATGAATGGAACAATATCCGGAAGTACAAGAAGTGCCGTCGAAACCTCTATGCCGACCGCTTCACCTATGACATCAAACAGCAACGGAGCTTTTGAAATAACAAATTCCACAATCCAACCAGCAGACGGAGAGCACCCAGCTACGAAATCGATAATCAGGAATTTTCTAACGGAACGAATGGAATGAATGGAACAATATCCGGAAGTACAAGAAGTGCCGTCGAAACCTCTATGCCGACCGCTTCACCTATGACATCAAACAGCAACGGAGCTTTTCAAATAACAAATTCCACAATCCAATCAGCAGACGGAGAGTCACCCAGCTACGAAATTGATAATCAGGAATTTTCTAGTGTGTCAGCTTTTCCATTAGCAACATATCAGCCTACGAGGTACGAAATTGATAATCAGGAATTTTCTAGTGCGTCAGCTCTTCCATTAGCAACATATCAGCCAATGGGAGAATATGATACTTCTTCCAACATACCTGCGAGTACAATAACAGATGAGCCGTATCAAATTAAAAACACAAGAGTAGATGGTAGCACACGTGCTTCAACCCAAACACTATTCGTTAATGGTTATGACGTTTCCAAAAGTTTAATGGAAACAACTATATCTGTTGAATCTGTTTATAGTAATGGTCCTACAGAACAACAGTACACTGAAGAACCATCACCACAAATTATAGCTGATCCTTACGGGGATTCAATCCAGCCCATCGTAACCCATTTGCAACAGAGAAAAAAGAAACTGCATCGAAGGACACTGAGATCGAAAAGACCGATAAAACCAGTCAAAAAATGGAGAAGGAAGGTCAACAAATTAAGATCATATACTAAAAAACGGCATGTAACAAGAGCTCATCCTTCAATTATCGGTAATAGAAATAGGAGAATATTACATAGACGAATCAGGATGCACGGAAAAAGAGGATCAAGAAAAAGTCATTCTAGAAGAATGAAATATAAAACAACAAAAGGAGTGAGTCCAAGAAGGAGACGTCATCAGAAGAGAGTACTTAAGAATGTCGAGTGAAATCAACAGTATTTAGAAGAAATTTGTAAACCATGGACAATGATTGTAATCAGTAATTTTAGTCTACTAACAAACTAATAAGCATATCAATCTGTGAAATAAAGTGTTTTGGAAGACAGTGAATGAAAAGTGGATAACACAAATAACTTGAAAAAGCACTATCTCATTTTAGTACAAAACCGTGAAATTTCAGAAACGGATATAGTCGGAGCATGACTGATTTTCAATATAATTTTCACGTTTGCAGAACAAAAAAAAAAGATAAAAATCAGTTAATGTACACACCAAAAAGCGTATTTTGTTTCCATTCTGTAACATAAGTTCAACAAAAACAGACAACAATTACTCAGTATGAGCCTAAGGGCAAACATTGATTTTAAATGGTTCAAGAATTAAAATTTAATTATGAAATATAACAAAAAATTCGGAAGGACTGTTAAAGAAGTTGGAGTTCAACAACTTAGAACAGCAGTCGGTATAATATCAAAGTAAGAATTTAGGATAATGACAAAATATGAGTTCACGAATCTTTCTAAATATTTTATAACTATGAGGCCGTATTTACGATCACCCGCTTTAATTTCCTTTCGATATTATATAAAGTAAGATCCGCACCAAATAACCTATTCCTCTTCCATGTCCTCTGTTTCATCAGCAATATCATCACCAGTCGAGGAAGACCACCACGCTACACAACCCAGACCTGTTTCTGCCATTGTGCCGATAATCTCATATGACTTTTCGTTCTGTACATCATCCGATGTCGGATTAGGTTTGACATCTCTGAATTTTTAGAATTGATACAGTATATTACTAATAGTAGTATTAGTTTAGTAATAAAAAAAATTAAAACACTACTAACTAATAATGATACCCGCAGTAGTTAAGACAGATACATTAAAATACGGAAAATTCGCAACAGAAAATTTAATAAAAAGCTATTCAAAGAAAAATCGCAACACTTACCTGAATATGTTCTCCACCACGCGAAATCGTACAATTTTTCCAGGATCCATATATAGTCTGGCAGGTGGTTCCCCATCATCTGACGGATATTCCCAGTACCAAACCTCAAGTACCATAATTATAAAGGTTCAATAATAGACTTATATCAGAGGGAACGGAAATTGATCGAGTTATTCTGCTGGTAAAAACATCTACTTATCAAAGACATCTTTAATAATAATCAAGAACATAATTTTTATCATTTACCAATACTTTCGCTACAGTAAAGGCTGTTAGATTTTTTCTATAAAGGCTTTTGATTATTCCCTGGAAAGCTTTTCCAGTGTGTTTCCGCTTCTCCAACATTGTTAAATTTTTGAACTTTTTGATCTATGTTCTAGCGATACGAAAACGTAATGATTTCATGGCGCAAGATTTTATGGATCGAATAGATGGGGTAGAAATTCCAATCTAAGCTGCATTATTTTTCCTTGTATTGTATCGTGAGGTCTCGCATGGTTGTGTTGACTGATCCTTTTGTTAATAATTACAAAAAACTCTTATTTTATGTTTTGCCCAAGATTTTTACAATACACTGTCTCTTCAACAGAAATAGGTTCAACCAATTCATAGTGATTCTATAGAAATCCCGACCGCACAAAATTAAGGATCTTCTCTATTGCTAGTGAACGGTCGAGTTGTTAGGACAGGCTTCATCTAGAGAAGGCCACTGTACTTTTGTAAATGATTATTGTACAGCATCCACTTCACATCTTCATTTATGATTCATCGTCAAAAAGGCAATGCTTGATACCAAGACAGAAGAGACGTGCAGATAGTACGCCGTTCCCATCAATTCAGGACAAACCCAAAATTCTTTTCTGCAAAATTTCCTATCAGAGATAGGCGATAATAAGTTGTAAACCGTTCTCGAAATACAACAGATAATTAAGTGCTTGATCGAATAAATCAAACAGAAATTTTCTTTCTAATAATTTTTTTTTCAGAAGATTTGAGATTATAAAGTAGGTATTGTTAGAGGTACACAAATAAGAAAAAAACACATCTCAAAATGGTCTTGCGAACTATTTTATAATGTTGTATTACACATTGTTTTCCTCTTTTGAAAAAAAAATGTATTTGATTTCATAGAACTACTATTTCAACGCTTTACAGGATGGCGCTTATGTCATATGTCAGTATCTTTGCATTATTTTAGCACTGCTTATCTCCTTTTAACATGATTGCCACCTAAAAATAATGCGAAAGTTGTGGTGAATACATGATTCGACCTTTTCACTCTGTTCAAAGATATGTGGTTCCGGCAATCGATCAGCAGGTATAGTGATGTCCTCAAAAAATTCTACTGAGAGTTTTAAACCTTCGCTCGAAGACGAGGCTACACGCGCTTGAATCACCTCGTCGACAAAAGGTCGAAACACCACCAAACGAAACTGAAAAATTGATTGTCAAAAATTTCTGATGTAGCTAATATAAAAAAGTACAAACTCACTTTAACTCTTGTGTGACCACTTCCTTCACCAGGCAAAATGTATGTGACACCCACTTCCAAAAGATCATAAACACATATACATAATCCCAATTGAGGTACGATTCTATTGGATAGACGCTGATTTATGCGACGTCTCAAAACCTGTGTTTTCAAAAACTTAATAAAATAAAATAGGTATCTCATTCCAAGAGTGGATTTCTCAGTCAACTGCTTACCGAACCAAGTTCGATCCCGAGTTCATGCGGCTTTATTACTATAGTGTCTTCAAGAAGCGCCAATACGAACATTAAAGCCTGTTGCATCGTAATGACAATATTATCAAAATTTGAAAAAAAACCATCTCTTCGAGATATTCCAGCAAATTACAAACGAGGCAAAAAGAGTGAATTACAGGCGAATGATTTATGTGAAATTTTAAATGCCAAGAAATCATAATGGATGTAGAAAAAAATCATGAAAATGACCAACGTTATAGTGAATCTTGAGATCAAAACTAAACAAGTAATAACAAATGAAATTTTTGGTATCCTCATACAACCAAATATTTCTGATAAATTTTTCGCGCTAAGTAGTCGTTGCCGCTCGTACGGTAGATTAACGCAAGATTGTGAGCAGCAAAGCGACTCACATCGTACCTATAACTTGAGCACTTCAATAAGTCGTCACCAATAAAGAGCTGATTCAAAACTTCAAGAAATGATATTCATATAATCACTACAATAACGGTGTAGAAAATTAAACCAAAATTAACACGAAATAACAATGAAACATACTTTTCACTCGGGCTCACAGCTTCATCGCCTTCATTATTTGTATAGTACACTACAGGGGGCGGTTCGGAGAGAGCCTAATTAAATTTTAACGTAAACAGCGAAAAATGATTTAAAAACCATCGTTTAAGAACACTTTCGAAATCTTCACACTTAACAGTATTAAAAAGTATAACAAAAATACGAAAGCAAAAAAAAACATCCGCTTGTGAACAAAGATATTCCTTACTTAAGATCTACCTTTTCATAGAAATATATTGCCAATGGTGTGAGAGCCATTTGGTGAAACATTCGTGCAATATTGTAATAACTCTCCTGGCGACACGACCGAGCTTTCTCATACTTCTTCATGAAAGCAACACCCCACAAACAGAAATATTATAAAATCTTTTCTTAGCATTCTTCGATTTACTCACTCTCACAGCAATCATATGTCTACTGCTTAAATCTTTCTTACAAGCCATATGAGTGAAAGTTAATGCAAGTAATAGACAAATCAGTGGATTTTTCTTGTTTTGATTCCAAACACGTAGATATTCACCTAAAATGAATTATTGACATTAATTATTTATTAATTATTAACAATTCTTAACAAAATACAGACGGAACAAAGTCCCTTACCTAGCGCATGTCGGTATGTCCCTGTAATCAAGGAGTTGTTACCCGATATAGCTTGCAAAGCATGATTTCCTGGGGACTAGGATACATTAATATTACTGCATGCAAACTTGTACATCGGAGTAATGTTTAAATATTAGCAAATCATATAAATTTGAAAAATGATAAATTAGGGTGATATGAAAACCAAAATTGAAAAAAAAAAGAACAACGAAGCCATTCTGAGCAAAAACCTTTGACATCAACTGTTGACTAATTACGCTTAATAAACTAAGTACCCTTTTGTAGTGACGGTAACTACACAATTTCAAAAAATTCAACGAAAAAGTCACGTGCATGAATATTATATCTTTAAAATTATCCTACCTTAGCAAGCGATCGCATAATATAACGATGATACGAGACATTTTGAGAATGCACAAAGACATAATTCATAGCATTGAATATTCGCTTATATAACACATCACGATTATTAGGTAACGTCATTTGATGAGCAGTCTGTAAGAGGCAGTTCAAAATTAGGCAGCAAAACAACAGCAGCATATTAGCTCAGATATATATGAGCATATGAATTGAACGGTACAACGAATAATGCCGAGTAAGCCATAAAAGAAAGCTTGCTCAACAAAAATTTTCTGGTAGTAAAAGAAACATTAGTGAGTTAATCTAGCTCATTGGCAAAAGATAGCCGCTCATCGTACTGATTATACCGAGTTTGTTAACAACTACAGATTCGTTCTTCATCAAAACTGACAAAATTATTCTATTGTTAGCTAATCATGCACAGAAAAATATTGAGTTTTTAGCGTTCATTATAACATCACAGAGAAATGACAGTGCTGAATGTTAGAAGCTTATGGAAGAATCAAATTAGTCATATTTATTAGCTTTTTTCTCTATTTGTAAACACGTAACAGATCTTCCTGGGCGCAGTGGTGAAGGTGGTACTAGAGTGACATGCAGGCTCGAATCAATCAGCGGCCACCCCAAGCGTACCAAGCCCGCCGTCCCTCCGGTGCTGGTAAATTCGTTCAAAAGAAGATAATGAAATAAAGACAAGATAAGTAGCAGTGACGTGGTTAAGAGTGATTAACCTAAGTTACTATATAGACCAGGTTTACACTTAACCACTTCTACGATTTCACGTTGAACACGGATGCATAGCCGCATCCACCACAAAGTATTGATCGACCCAAAGTTCTGTATCGGTCTGTTTTAGCCGAGAGCTAAAAGAAAATGTGTAATAGCAAGAAAAGAGAACGTTTCCGATGTAAACGTTATCGACGATGTCCTCTCTATACGAACTGCACTGCAAGATGGGCGGACGTGTTCGAGGCAAACATCAGAAAGCTGTATTCGAAGCTGCTAAGGATTTCAGCATCACCAGCCTCGCCATGTACGCAAAAGACCTGCGTCATGTACGACGATCGTGCCAGGAAGAAACGAATGGAGAATTGCTGGGACCCGCACTAGGCATGACTACGGGCTATCCAGGTCTACAAGCACTAGTCAATACTAAAGATATGTAAGAATCATGCAATTTTATAGGTAAGGTTTAAAAAATGTTTAACCAAAGTTATTATCTACATATTAATTCACCAATTATACTAATTCAACCAATTTGTCAATTAAAAGCTCAAAAAAACATACGTTGGTTAACATATGATACCACCGCACATACTCAAACGCCACCGTCCAGCACTGTGCTTTGATCGCGCAGAAGTATAGCATATTTTGAAAAGTTGATGATCTGTGTTATGAAACCATAGATCAAACAGGTAGCGCTCCAATAAATTTTATTAGTAACAGAAAAGATAACTAACTTGTCTGACATAGTTATCCGAGGTTGTAAGAAAGCATAGCAACAAACAACGAGCATATCCTAAATAAAAATTTCATCTCTAGAAGACCGAAAAATTCAGAAAAACTTTTTTCAAACAAACTTGGAAGCGTTGCCGAGCAAGAAGACACTCAATGAGTTTTAAGCAGTAATCGTGTAGCTAAATTATCTATGATTTGAAAATGAAAATAATATTTTTTATTATAAATTTTGTTGAAAATTTCATTGATGAGTCGAGTAACTAACTGCCTAGTGATGGTGATAAAGCTTTGTATAAAAAGCTTTGTAACTCATACTTGCGCTGTATCCATTTCTTCAACACTGCGCTGCTCGTTAAATGCTGCTGATCCTAACCGACGGACGAATTTTTCCCAATTTGTATTGGTGATTGCATTCATTGCAGCCACTCGCAAAGTATTACTCATATAGAAGCCTAAAATGTGAGAAATGAATGTTAGCAGGTTATATTCACATGCTAATAGAACGCAAAAAAAAATAAATCACAACACAAAATGTCTTGCAGCATTTTGTAACTACACTACTCAGTTTTCCTTATAATGTGACCAGTACAGTTAGGTAAGTTACCGGTTTTCGCACTACGACGTTTTGCGACATTGTCCTGCTTGCGATGTACTTCATAGAAATGCGGTGTAAGAAGCATACGACAACAACGAATGAACTGCTCTGTCTTTTCGGATTGGAACAACACATCAGCTTGTTGAATAAGCAGCCTTTCATCCTTTTCAAAACGGTTTAAAAAGATGTGAGAATAAAATTGAAAAATAGCCTCACATTTTTTCGGACAAAGCAACATTCATTTCAAAGAGGTGCTCTTCGTAATAGTAATTTACACCTCTATCGATTTAGGAGGAAAAAAAGAATAAAAAATATGCAATCATTTTCCCAGAAGGTTTCGAAAAAACTGACTGGTAAATGGGTACATGAGTCAAGATCGTAGTCCTGCAGAGTTTCAAGCGCTTGATCGGATAACCCCATTTTTTGTTGTAGACCCGAAAGATTAATACGGGCATCTACATGTCCAGGATTTACTTGAAGCACCTTTTCAAACGACTCCATTGCAGTAGATGTGTCCTTCAATGCCTTAATAATACTAAACTTGTGTTAACATCTTGCACTACATCACAAGACCAGATAATGATGAAAAAAACAGAGCTTCGCTTCGAAAAAAAACAACAAAAAAACAGCTTAATCACGCTTTTTAGAACATGTTTCGCTTCCAACTTGTAAAATCGTGTCGTATCGGCGACTGGATAAGATTTTGGTCTATGTAATAGCATATGAAGACGTATCTCACATCACTGCTCTTTATGCTCCCAGATTATACTGATAACACTTACTATCTCAATGATTTGAGTTGATTACAATGACTTGCTTGCCTGTGAAATTGCCTGATTTACCTGATTGTCACAGCTATGCGGCACTTGTTCCAAATAACAACAGGTGAGAATACGAAGTAGGATTTCCAAACTATTGAAAACAATGCATACTCACTGTCAAGGTATTTCCATATATAAACCACGTTTCAGCATTATCGCAATAGTTATTCCACTCTTGCAAAGTCTCCAGAAATAGCTTAAATAGTTTTATTATGACGTTAAATATATTGACGATAGTTTATTGCTATGTTAAAACAAATCAGGACAAAAAATCTTCCGAATTAAAAATCACAAAACAATGCAAGCAATGCATGCCAAAATGAAGGATATGTCGCGTTAAGAGCATTGAAGGATACCTTAGTTGTTTTGAATGCACCACAATTATAGAATGCTCTAGCAATTTCTAGAACATAGGGTTCATCCTTATGACATGACAGATCACGCTTGAGAAGAATATTTTTAAGAGTCTGAAACACTGCAAATCAAAATAGGCTAAACTGCGTATAAACACTTTGTAGCTGGATAGTAATATATAGCCATAACAGTTGGATAACAATATTATATGACTCACATTCGCGTAATCTCTCTTTCCCAGACCAATGAAACAAACTATCAACCGACTAAGAGTAATAGTGCTGAAGGACGGTTCTACATTGAAGTCCACATCAACTTTCGGTGGGAAAGGATCAACCGTATACGTACCATGTGATAATGATATCTAAGCACATAAAAACTAAAAAAGGTAAAGAGTCAAATAAAAGTGTAAGTTCTATTCACATTCATAGCAGGTTCTCCATTTAATTTATTCGTGACTGAAATGCCATCACATAAAGCAAAGATAGATTTGGCAGCCTCTGTGAATTTATTTTTTGCTATCCACATGCCTAGAAATTAAGTTAATTAGCACTAGGAACAAACGAATAAAGTAATTCAGAAAATGAAGTTCGTTTCTAAACTCTATCGACGTCGTCTTCATTTGTAATCATTCACCTATGAGAGTCGCGTGTTGTGTATCAGCTGATCGACCAAATTCTTTGCTACGTAAAACAAAGGCTTCTAATGCAAGAATGGCTCGATCTTCATCGTTTATTGTGATGTAGTACTGCGCAACCTGAATATTAATTAGCATCATGAACTTCCTGACTAAAATCAATAAAATAATTAAGACTAATCAAATCTGTTACAAAACGAAGAGATGTTTCATAAGCTATTTGCGTCAAATTTTAACTCGCTTATCAAAAAATCTTGCTGTCTTGACATTTTCCTTGCTTCTACAATAATAGATACAAACGAAAAAAAAATCCAGCCAAAGTCCAACTAATATGTTTTCGATACAAACAATAACCAATGAAAAATCGTTTAGATGAGTGTACATATGTATATAAATGCATATGTTTCCACATTTACATATGTGTATGTATATACGCGTACATAAATGTATAGAAATCACCATATACTTATGTATTTATATCACCGTTTTAATCAACTCGTGGAACCATTCGAAATCCACGCCGGCTTGGGAAGGGCTGATCATCTGTGCAGCTTGCAAACGCGTTCGCATGGCCAAAGGACGTACACCTGGGAGCACAAATCGATCAAAGGGAACGAAAAACTTGAATATTGAATGGAATAACCTACCAAGTATATCTAGCATTTCTATGCGACTTTCGTAGTATTTCCAGTTTTTTACGTCTAATCGGACTGCTAAACAAATAAGTTAAAGCAAACGATATACGAAAAATATTGGGATAACAGCCAAATATGTTCAAAACTATTTGAACAAACTAGTTAGCAGGAAAAGATTGGAAAGGCTACAAATAAATGGTAAATATTCGACCTCGTCCGTAGCACGCCGCCGCTTCTTCAATGAGTTCAAGTTTTTTAGACTCATCGCCCCAGTGAGCCCAATCCTCCGCTGGTGTGTGCGGATCCAAATGTGCTGCTAAGAGTCCATACCTAAAAACGTACCTCTGTTACAGAAAAAAAGGCTTGGGATATATCTCGGAATACGTGAAAGAGTACTAGTACGCAAAAATGTTAAGAAATTACTGTAAGCTTTTTTGAGAATCTCCAAGTTCTTGATAGATGTCAGAAACTTGGCGATAGGAGGCAGCATTTCGTGGTTCTTGTCGAATCACCTCAAAAAGTACAAATAGGTTGTTACAAATCATTTTTAACGACACTGAAATAACTAAACTAACCTCCAATAAGACTGCAAGAGCTTCTTGTATGTTACCCTTTGCATATATGACATTAGCATGACCTAATAATGCATCCATAGTTTTGCTCAATTTTCGTGGTATTCTTTCTCTTTCCACTGTCGTTTCAGAAGCAGCTTGAACGTCTGACAGTGACGGCTGCTCCATATCTAACGAAATAGTTGATGAGAGTAAATCAGCACGGGATTCTCCCAATTCATCATCTACTATCTGAAAGAGCTTTTTTAATGCATAGCATGCATTATAAATGCACGTGTACTTAAGTTACCTCTTGCATGATATTTCTAACATGAATGGGTAAACCCGCTCTGCTACCATATTCAATCTTAGCAGAATTTCCCTGAACAATGTAATATGACATTTATTTATAGTTGGACAAATAATTTCAGAATAACTTTATACACCTGTGGGGTTTCAGATGTTGAATAATCGTAGTCTTCATCATCTTCGACATATTCATCT
Organism: Dictyocaulus viviparus; assembly: GCA_000816705.1. Classification (NCBI taxonomy): domain Eukaryota; kingdom Metazoa; phylum Nematoda; class Chromadorea; order Rhabditida; family Metastrongylidae; genus Dictyocaulus; species Dictyocaulus viviparus. The sequence continues at coordinate 313,357 of KN716183.1, forward strand.
GAAATGAAGATATAAAACAAATCATAAATTTAAAAAGTGTGACTTTAATACCTCCTCCATCTGCTGCCATTTCTTCTTCAAGGGTCTGTCCTCCAGTGAGACGCATGAACTCGTCATAATCAATCTCGTTTCGCATGAAACGCCCGAGAGCGCGATCGTATTCACTATCATCTTCAGAAACTCAAAAAATTCAGGCTATATTATTATTATCAATTCAAAATTAACTGAATTGAAAAAGTAGGAAATTCAAAACTACTTAACAAAAATTCGAAAATATAATAACGAAAAACGTAAGAAAAAAAGAAATCTAGCAATACCTGGTATCACCTCAGAAATATCCACACCACCTATAGAGCCATCATATTCGGGAGGATGGCCTACTTCACCGCCTTAAGAATTTAGTAATTATCATAACTATTAATACGAAGCACTAAGTGTTATGCGAGTTTTTTTTTTGAATTGGCAAAAAATTTATTATGTTAACAAACGTCGACCAAACTTTGTGAACTAATGACGACGGTATGTTGAAAAAAGGGAAGGACTACAATTAAGAAAAAAAATTTTGCCACCACCTGTTGTATCAGTGGATTTCACTGAAGTGAGTTGAGCGAGTTCCAAAATATGTTCCTGGCCATCATTTTCCATGTCTCAATTATATTGAAGTCAATTAAAAATTGAAATATCTTAATCTGACTAGTAATATATCATCAAAAATTTTCTGAGGAATTATAACTACCATTGGAAGAAAAAAATTGAAGGCTTATAAATTTCATTACTCATGACTAACATGGCTGGCAACAAACAATGCGTAACGAATATTAACTTAACAATAAACTACTCTAGTGCAACAAAAAACAACTATGTCACAATAAACCAAAAGCTGTAAACAAAAATAATAGAAAAATGTCAACACGATGGAAACATAACTTGAAACAGAAGTAAAACAAAAAGAAATAATCTTGGGTTTCATAAAAATCTCATTAAAAAACAAAAACAATATTTTGGCGAGTACTTGTTAAAAACACTTCAAACAGCAAAGTCTAGGAGAGAAAAACGAACAGTTGTAAGTTCTGTCTACTCCTGAACAGACGATGAAGTAGACCTAAAAGAGAAAAAAAATATCTTAAAATAAAGCAGGCGCAGAGAAAACATTTCTGAGAAAAAAGTCGCAAGTTTTGTAAATTTGAATGAAAAACTGAACAAAGATAATAAGTTTTTTAGAAACCCATTTGGAATGCTCAATCTTGAAGTAAGGAAACCAGAAGACGATCTCATTAAAAAGTTAATCAAGAAAAATAGCACTTAATTTTCTTTTTGTGCAATGCATTCTCCCCATTTTCGAATAGCATCATTTTGATCCACACAATGTTTTTTAGGTTGAGCCTCATCGCTATTGCTATTTGTTTCGTGAGCTCCTAAGTATGATTGTGGTAGACGAACTGGTCCTTCAAAAGGCTCAAATGGATCGAAGTCATCGTCAAGACTCCTGAGCAGCAAAACGTAAGTATTAAAACTGCGAAAAATGGGACATCAAATAAATGTTAGTTTAAAAGACATTCAAAGATTAATCGATATGTAAAATTGAACCACTTAGAAATAACAAAATAAGCAATAATCATAAAGAATAACCTGTAACTACGTTCAAATTTCCGCCTATTACCCATTGCTCCTCTTGATTTCTTGCATTCATGAAACATTCTTTCCTCTTTGAAACCACTACATGCCCGTTTACGATTTGATTGATTCTAATAAAATAGATTGATGATAAATATTCGAAACTAAAAAAGTGAAAACTAATGCCTTGGACTCCTTGAATCCACCTCGCGGTGCTCTATTATCGCGCTGAAAATCACAACTACTATGCCAATTTGGACCATTCGAATCTCTTCGACCACCTCGGGAACGGCCCCCACGCCTGCTATATCCATCAAATCCCTTGCCACTATCCTTTACACTATTCTTAAATATTCTACAATATTATCCTAAAATATTCTACGCAATCAAATTTGTAACAAATCATTGTAATTCACTGCTCAAAAGATTCGTATAATGTCTTAGTAAAACGGAAACTAAAAGTCACGCATATCAACTCGAACTAGTGCGCAATATATATTAGAAATCAATAAATAACGAGAAAAAAAAACTATTAAAAATAACAATTAAAAACAGCAAAGTAATAAACTAAGTGATAAATGAAAAAAATAGGAAAACAACAAGAGAAAATGATGAGAAAAGGTACCGTTTCTACTGCTCGATACATGGCACGTGACAAGCGCTGTTTTTCCCTTATATCTTCTGCCTCTAGTTCCGAAATGAGCTGTAAGATTATTGACACTCGCAACATGAAAAAAAAAAAACAAATTTAGACTTACAGTTGGAAGAAACCCCTGACCTGATGTGAGGATATGAATTCTGTATCTAACGTGATAATAATCTTCGGATGATTAACAATGACTCTGTTTCGTGTGTTGTGTAGCAAATCCTTCTCAAAATTGATTCCATAAAATCTGACAAAGCTCAGTTGAGAATACAATACAGATTATTCCTTACTTTTCATACCAACAGTATACAACATTACCTCTCTGGCTCATAGTTCGGTACAGGCATAAATCCATTTAAACTTTCGATTCCTCCCTCAATGAATGGTGTCATCTTTTCTAAGTCAAGATCTGACTTTGATACTATGCAACCATGTTGTCGGGGTTTGAGGAATTGACGCAATATCTTAATCGTATATAAACATAAACATATATGTATATATTTGTATATATACAT
>KN716183.1:316482-329184 GCA_000816705.1 Dictyocaulus viviparus
GTATATATAAATATATTTATAAAACTATCTAGAAGTAGAATCTGCAACCAAACTCAAACAGAAAATCGTGCAATTACGTGGTAGGGAACCAAAGAAATCCAAAACAAACTACGAACAGCCTCTATATAATATTAAATTTGGAACTATTACTGTTATAGAAAATACAAACTATGGTCAACTAACTGTTTTTATTCTAATTGTTTCTGGAATGTTCTGAACGCGATAGTTGTACTCCGACACAGTTCCATCATCTAGTTGTTTAGTAAAAATAAAATCAACACACCAAAAAATAGTATCCGAGAACTGCTCATGTCTGGAAGAATCTTCGCCTCCTAGAAAAATCTTTCAATCCGAATACAGCTGTCATTGTGTAACCTAATAAATATCTAATGCTATTTTCAAAACGCTGAAGAAAGGACGAAAAGTTTCTATGTGAAACCTTTATCATCCGTGAAGGAGAGCCATATTCTTCGACGCAAGGCATTCTGCATGAGATAACGCTCCTGCGGTGTATTCGCCTTCATAAAAAAAGCAGTGACAACATCATAGTACAACTGAATATTCACCAAAAAGCGCATACATACTTGCTTACCTTATATCGGAGGTCCTCAACATTTTCTTCTACGCTGTCGGGAACATTGGATGAAAGCCGATCATCATTGGCTTTATTTCCTACTTTAATCTTTGACGGTACCTAGATAATTATCAAATTGTTACTATTGATAATTATCACCCAAATTGTCGATCTGATATAATTTACTATCCACAAAATCTTATTAGAAATCACACCAATTGGAAATTTGCATTTTGTTGGTTGAAACGAACCGAATCAATCGTCGATGACTTAGTGATAGTGTTTTTAACAGAATAAAGGAACTGTTGGTCCTGAACTGATTTCGACGCGTCGAATTGGGAGAGTTTTGACACTGGCTGGTAAGGAGGTCGTATGCCATCGCACTGAAAGATAATTAAGCTCGAAAAATTTTGGCTAATTGTGAAACTACTAGATCATAGCTTTAAAAATAGTTGGCAGAAAATACAAAATCCATGCCACCGATATATGCCAATATAATTACTTTTTTCACTTCTTTGTGTAGCTTTGAACATGGCATGGAACATGTCCTCATGTCACATTTTGGGCACCTAAACATAATCATGTATGCGCAGCCACAAAAATAAAATTGATGACTTGAACGATAAAATCCTTTCTTTTCGAGCAGTGAAATAGGAATAAACTACAATTTGCGGAAGATAGACGTTACCGAACACGAAAAGCAATGTAGACAACTAAGAACAGATTAGCATTAAGCTTGTTAGCTTTATATCAGATAAATATGTCAAATAAAGCTCAAAAAAAGTTTTAAGAAAGATTTTAGGAAATAAGTATCAAATGAATAATAGGTGAAATATAGGATGAGTCAAGAAACCTGTACTTATGCGGAATTTTTTGACACATGACACAAAGTTTGAGGTCAATTTCAGGTTGAGGCAAATCGTTTCCCACAACTTTCTGAAATTAAAAAAAAAATAAGAAATAAACTTGACAAAAAAAAGAGGACATGAGAAACCTATTACGCCGAAACAAGCAAGTAAAATCACATCCGTGTAACAACTACAGAATTTTCATGTGAGAAAGCAACACGTAATAATGTGCGTGTTCTAAGTAATTTGTAATTTGAAAAATTAAACATACAAACTAAGGTCACAAAACTTACTTTCTCAGCTAAAACATTCAAAATCTCCTCAGGAGGCTCTTCGTCACTGGTGGATCCCGTATCATCTAAGGATGCATAGCGAATTAAAAGTAGGTGGTTAAGTGGTACCAATAATAATTTCAAAAACAAATTAGATTGTCATATATACCTGTTGTCATAGGTTTGAAATCATCAGATACTGTTTCCATTATCTCACCATCTTCGCCTTCCAACCATACTTCAAAATCATATTTCACTGTATGTATTTTTTAGTTTAAATGCTTCAATATTGAAAAATGACACATAGTCATACAGACTCCGCACAAGAACCAGGAAAAAGAAGAAGTCGAAGTGAAGAGAAAAATAAGTCGCTGTTGAGATTTATATGCTTACCCTCATCCATAGATGACTCAGCTACTTTGGCGGTCATTTTCTCAGTGAAAATATTGGGAAAGTCTTATTATTCCAGGAAATTTTGTTTAATCTGGAAATACGTCAAGAGATTGTAGCTTAAAAAAGTGCATATTTTGAATAGAGCTAAGAATTCGTACGATTACTATTCCGTGTACTCACAGAACGCTCGTAGGGCGTAAGCAACATTTGAATGAGAGCGAAACGATGCTTGTATTTTTGTTTACCAATCTTGTTAATTATGAAAAAAAAAAACAAATGATGTGTTTAGAATTTTTATTGAATACAATGATTTATTGGGATTTGCAAAATTGTTTGGTATTTTTACAATTCTAGCAATTTATTTTACATTTCTATTTCTTTCTGGTTCAATAACGCCTGTGTTGCTTATTATTAAAACTATTATTAATTTTTATTATTTTTATTGCTATTGATATTGTTATTGTTGTTGTTCTTATTATTGTTGTCATTGGTGTTATTATTAGTACTGCTGTTCTTACTATGTTATAATACAAGTTTTGTTGCAGTTAACCAATATTGGATAGAACTTCTCTCACTGTTCATTAGCAAATATGGTCAGTAATATTACATACCTTATTTTTAATTTCGTTTAATAAATTCTGTTTCAAGGCGAGAAATGCAGAAAAGGCAATGACTGCTTTGGCACGTTGGCGACGTTTAAAAGAAGAAGAAGAAAAGGTGTGAGTGAAAAGAAATCATTTTGTGGTAGCATATTATTGTTGAGGAAACATTCCTAGAAAATTTGCTTTCCTAGTCGTTATTTTAGTTCTTCACATTTATAGAAAGGCATTGTCATATAATTTTCTGCAGCTAGGAAAACAATGTATTTGTTCATTTTCCTATGAACATATACACTGTCTTTCTGTTAGGATGTAACACTTTGTATCTCTTAATTTATTTTGGTTAAAATTACATCATATGTTGCAGGGTCCAATAGCAAAGAGACCACATGATACGAGTCTTTGTCACAACCTTACAGATGCTGAGAGGTTTCGTAGAGAGGTAATCCCATCAATGTTGTAAGCCTTTGCATCATTGCATATTTCTTGGTTTCAAACTGATTGTCATTTTGTACTTTGCCTATTTTTTTGGTGGCGAAAGAAATAGCGAAGAAAATTGCACTTATACAAAACCCTGGCCTTGGCGAATTCAAAATCCGTGACTTGAATGACGAAATCAACAAAATGATTAGGATCAAATATGCCTGGGAAATGCGTATAAAAGAGTTGGGAGGAATGGATTATAGGTGTGGAGTTTACGTTATTATGTGGTTTCTAATTATTCTTCGTTTTTTTAATGATGTGGTACTTTAAGTTTATATCTTGATAAAGTCATTGTTAAGTTACATAAAATAAGATTTAATATACCATTATTGAAGAAAGATGTCTTCACGCGAGCTCGACAAGGAAGGACGTGAAGTTGCTTCCAATAAAGGGTATAAATACTTTGGTGCCGCCAAAGATTTACCAGGAGTTCGAGAACTATTCGAAGAATCAAAAGAATTAGAGGTTTGTTTTGAAGTGCAATGATCACAACTCAATAATCTACTCATTTCTAGCAAATGCGAAAGACGCGAGCAGAATTGATGAAACACGTTGATGCCGATTACTATGGTTATTTAGATGATGATGATGGATTATTGATTCCTCTAGAAAGGGAAGAAGAAAAAAAGGCGATCATGCAAGCAAATGAAGTTTGGTTACTTATATTTTCACGGCTTATTATTTGTTGTAAATACTAAAATTACCATTATTTTAATAATATCGCTTTCAGTATTTTGCTCAACATGGAGCAGAACGTTACCAGAAGGAATATGGGGACGATTTGGATGAAGATATTTATCAAATTCATGATGTTAGCATCGTTTTAGCTTTTTGGTCTCTTCAGTATCCTTATTCTTGTTTAGTTCTTTTGATTTAATCATTCATTTTGTGGAATACTTGAAAAACTGACCATCATATATGCGAAGTTTGTAGCAAGAATGAGTAGAAGTTTGTAATTGGTTTTGACCAATTCATATCAATAGGTTTTTTTTGGTTCAAAAACATTAGATCTAACGATGTTTAGGATTCGGACGGTGAAGACATAGATACTAAAGAATCTATTGTTGTAGGCGAAGATGGAAAGCAAATGACGATCAAGCACGTCTTGGTATGGCTAACTTTATAATACACGTGTTTTTTTTTCGTAAACAACTGATTTTGCATTCTGGAAGGATTCAACCATTGTTTTCTAGGTACCAAGTCAAGCTGATATAGAAGAGATGATTATGGAAAGGAAAAAGCAGGAATTGAGAGAAAAATATCTCAGTTGATCTTCCAACCTACCGTTGTGTATTAGTGATCTATCGTTATGATTTCAGATTTGCTATCCTTTTCATAGTTGGTGTATAATTTTCGTAATTAAAAATTCAGTTCAAATGTTCAATCAAGTTATAAAAGAATTCGTTTTAAAAGATTTCAAAGAAACCATCTATGTTCCGTTCTCATCATCCTCATCATTGACTCAATATGCGATTGTTCAACAATTCTGTTATTTCCTTCATGAGTTTATGTAGTGTTGACCTTTACAACATGGTTTTCAAAGTTTTTCGTTAGAAAGAAAGTAATTGTTTTGTAGATCTTTCATAAATGTTGGCATTTCCTTAATTTTTTAATATTAAAGTAACATTTTACGTAATCGATTTATTGATTTCTGTGCTATGTAATTACCAAGTTGACAATGTATACGCTGCAAACACATCCAACAACAAGTATAGATGTTATAGGATAATGTTGTTTGATGGCAATCTCTTTGCTTATGTTATTTTTAATTATTATATACTTATGCAGGGATTTCGAAACAGTATATTAATACATTCATTCCCATAAAAGATTCTCATTCAAACACAAAGATAGTATTTCGTTTCTATTAATAACGGGTTACATGGACTGAGGTATAGTATTTTCGTAATAACAGAAATAACAAATACAGCATTCATAACAAGGTTATAATCAGAAGTGGGAGAAGTAATGAAAGATCAGTCGTTGTTGAAGCGTTGCAAAAGTCTCTTTCAGAGCATAAGCACAGCTTCTCACCAGTGGATAACTCCGTTCGACAACCTTCAGGATGGTACGCGTGGATAAGAGAGTCATGAGGTAAGCACGTCATAGCCGTTGACACTCCTCCCGCGGGGTGTTGCCTTAAATCACATGTGGATTGTATGCCATTCACATACAGATAAAATGGAAATTAAAAACTATTAATAAATAAGATATTGTTCATTACACAACAGTTGCCAACACAGCTTGATGTGATGTGTTCTAGTGCAACACTTACAATAATACAATAAACAATAGAAATCTCTTAAGAGCTCCTCTTTTTTCAATGTAGTGTAGACTGCGGTTGTTATAAAATTATCCAGGGTAGATCCTAAACACTACCTCAGTCTCACAGAAAAAAAAAAAGAAGTAATACAAAATATCCTCGAGAATTATCGATTATTCCCTATTCATCCATATATTATCGAATAAAAGCTAATATTGCATTACTCTTTTCATTGTATGAAAAGAAAACTATATACAAATAGTAATTTATGGAATTCGAGAATACTGTATTACTTAAAGTCCTTATGAATTTCACGATCCAAGAAAAACATGAACTTCTTGAACTTTGTGCTTCCAAGAAAAACTGTTTCTGTAGTAAAGAATGTACGAACTTTGAAAATCTGAATGCTGGGTTTTTATGCAGCAGTTCCTGTGTTAAAGCACCGCAGTTTTTCCGCTGTCGCTTCAATAAGGATCCACTAAGTTGTAAGAGACGGTTAATTTTGGATAGGAAAAACCTAGAGGTCTTTCAGAAGAATGTCCCGCCCACTCCAAATATAATTTAGGACTGGCATGCAATAGTCAAGATCGACATCACACATATATTTTACTTTCCTCTAAATCAAATCCTCGTCATTTCGACGATTGCTTCATTTTAAAATCATCAAACTTAAGCAGAATACCGTTGAACTCGCAGACATGCAGCGCCTTCACAAAACGAACACGACGTACCACAGTCACTTCCGTCGACGCACCATAACGAAGCACCTAAATCAACTGGAAAAAATACAGGAAAAAAAAAACGTACTGAGTCAAGATCCTGGTTGTTTTTTCTGTCGGTAACAACTTAAAACCCGTCGTTTAAGGGATGGTAGGATTTTTATCCTGTATTTTTTTAAATATCAGTATCAGAGATTGTTCTACTACCAAGTGTATTCCTGTGGGGTGGTGGGCCTGTTTGGCCCAGAGCCGGATTGGAATCGGTGTCGCTGTGGCTAAGCTTTCGAAGATTAGGTGGGCCGGACACGTGATGCGCATAAATGATGACCGGTGGACACGAGCTGTAAGTGATTGGATCCCACTGGACATCAAACGCACAGGAAGACTACCAGCCCGCTGGTCTGACCTGTTCACCAAGGCCCTAGAAAGGGATTATGATGTTCAACGAATCCCTAGAGCGAAAAGAACTTACTGGACTACCCTCGCGCGCGATAGGGAAAAATGGAAGTTCTACTGGTGCCCGCTCGACTTAGTCGATGATCAACGGGAATCCAGGTAATCCAGGTAATGTCGCTGTGGTCCTTCGTACAAGTACGTTACGTGTTACGGCTTAGATTATTATAGGTATATGTAAGCTCTAAATCTAGCTTAAATATACGTTTTGCTTCAGTAATAATTTTTTTATTACATACGAACTTGTCGTTATCATGATGAAAAGTAGCACGATGGCGAATTTCATCGGAGCATTTCTGGATTGGAATCACTTCAATCGGTTGACAGACGTTCTGGTCGTCGTCGTCGTCGTCGTCACTTCGACACGTACACAGATGTAGTTCAGAACAGGAACAAAACTGCAAAACAGTGATTTTCCTAATCTGTAAACGACGAAAAAGTGCTTTCGAGAACGTTTAGAAGATTCCTTTCGAAAGAAAAAGAATAGTAACAAATTTATGAAAACGAGGAAAGACTAGTAGCTGTACGGGGAAAACGTTAAGAACTAAAAAAAATATAGAGTAGAAATGAATAAAATAAAAAAAGACTAAGAGGAAAAAATTTGTGAGGAATTCATGTTGAGGTGTGCTTTAATTTGAATTAGAAATAGAGGAAAAGGAGAGGTGAAAAGATAGACGAAAAACGAAAATACAACGTTAAAATACGATGTGCAAAAGAAGACAGCCATAAAGCACCCTAAATGAGAAATAATTATGAAAAATTGAAAAAAGTTAAAGGGAAAATTTGGAGGCGAATACATGAAAAAGTCGTATGAAATCATTTATCCAATGAAACGATGACGTAATGAGGATAAGGCAAGCAACAAGCCTGAGGGCGGTTTTTTAGTTTTAATATTGTGACAATTCACTTATTCATGAAAATATTTAGCATAAAATTATTCAAATGGAAAGAAAAATCAAAGAACGATAAAGTCTTGACAAAAATATGTTAAAAAATATATTTAGAAACTTAAAGGAATGTAGTTACTTTGGGAAAATTGCGTCGTTTTGCTTTTTTTTGTTTTTTAGAAAAATAATTATGAATTGATAGAGAAACGAAGACAAAGTGCACTTTAATCGTTAATAAAGTGAAATATATTAATAGTTTATTTATTCTTAAAAAAAAAGTAATTGCGGATATCGTGTAGGAGGATTTTCCTTTAATCGTCATTTATAAATATATCGGAGGTGTTGATTTCTAAAGAGAAAAATATAGAAAATACGGTTTGGCATTGATCAATCCCTCTTGAGGTATACGCCCACACATTTGTGTTCAACGTGACATTGTGGGGTGATTGGAGGTGAACCTCGTCTATACAGTGACTTCAGTTTATCACTTTTCATCGAGTCAGTGCTAGTTATTTTACTCAGATTACTCTCGTATCACTTCACCGACATCAAAGAGATAGCAGGTTTGGTGGACCTGAGGTAGTCGCGAACCCTCGTCGAGCATTCGAGTCACCGTAGCACCCTCATCATGGCGCTACTTTGCCCCTATAGAGAAAAAAAAATGAAGAAAATATGCTGAAAATCTAATAAAAAAGACTAATACGAAGGATTTTTGAATTTATTGAGTAAAGAATCTCCTAGAAACAATGGACTCAACTTATTGAAAAGTTCATTCATTACAATTTATTCTAAATTGAGAATAAAAAAAACGAAGAGATTATCAAGATTCTTTTGTTATTTGTTTTCTTATAGATGAATTTTTTTTGGAAACCTTATCGATCTAATGGAAATGAAACACCTCACTAGGAAATTATGAAAACCTCATAAAACCTCATCAGAAACGAAAAAGAAAACGAGTCAAGTGTAGCGAGGAACACACGTGCCAATTGAACTCGTTAAATTGACCAATTTCATTTGAATTTCCATCAATTGATTTTTTATTTCAATAAACTTTGTTTTTGTTTTGTTTGTTGAAAAATAAAGAACTGAAAATAATTTCAGTATGAGGATCACTTTTGGAATTTAGCAAATTATAAGTTAAATATAAAAATGAGGAAAAAAGAAGTACCTAGAGGTAACCCCTGAATAAATTTGTAGAGCAGTAATTGTTGAAGAGTTGTGTTTTTCAGCTAACAGCTTCTATCATTTAAGCTAAGGTAAAGCTATTCACTAACGGGGAAATTTATTTATATTGATCGCAATGTAGAAATAATAGCTTTAGTGATGATGAAATGAAAGGTTACGGTAGAACATATTGATTGATTTTTTAAAAAACGATATGACGTTTGATAGATATGAAATTGTTTACAGTCTTGAAAATCCGTTATAAATATGATCGACATGATAATTAAAACGATTTTGACTTTAATTCAACCTACCGCGAATCTTTTGTATACATAAAAAATGTTCGTGACTCTCCTAAATACGTGACTCAACAAATGAGTGACAACATTTTGAAATAATTTCAAAGACGTTGACGTTTTACGCCAATGTCGTTTTCCGGAATTCTAATCGAAAACGTAAGCAATTATTATTCATATTGGTAAACTAAACAAAACTGAAAATAAACGCATAACGGAAACAATTCAACAAAGATCAAAGATCAGCGAGACAACAGCAATTATTAAGGAAAGCATCTTGAAAGAACACAGGAATCTTTCACAAGGTAGCATTTACGCTTTAGAAGTGGTACTGAAGAAGTGAATCCGTTAAAGTGAAAGTACGAGCTATGCTAAGTAAAAAGTTTCTAATCTGTTAGATTTTTCATTCATCATTATGAAAGTTGAGGAGAAAAAAGTCAATTATCGATTAGTATCTCCCTCTCTCTCTCTCTTACTTCAAGGATTTCCCATGTATTCGACTTCATCCTGTATTGCGTTGGTGATTGAACTCATCTTCCCTCTATCAGATCAGACTACTTCCAGAGATCCACCTCTATCAGATCAATACTCTTTGTCAAACAACATGTTTATGATAACTGTTGAAGAACCTCCGATTGATAAGAAGCTTAAATTTACCCGATGGTTAAGTCATACCGTTGGCCTATTTGTTATAACGCTGTAGCACTTCCATAAAATATTCTATGCAAAAAGAAAGGAAGCTTGAGGGAGGCAATACTTATCAAACTATCGCTGGCCATCCTGTCAGACATCTCTCGTTCATATTCATAGTCCTGTGAGGTCGGAGAGCTTAGTAGGTTTGAGGTAGGACAAGAACTCAACGTCAACGCAAACTTGATGTATCAATAACCACCGCGTTGAGTCTTGTTGTTTTAAAAGCTTTTTTTTTTGCCAAATACTCACTAAAATGAGGTTCTAAAAAAATTTCATGCTGCCATATGGTTACATAATTACTTCAACAGATTTATTTATTACTTATATCGCTATGAAGAATATTTTAATTGATTCCTATTAATATATGTAATATTTCCTAAAATATTGATAAATAAGCTTGCAAAAAATAAAAATTTTAATTTCTTTTCTCTTGATGACGTATGCAGCTTAATGTCCTTCAACACTTTTCATTATATGACGCCTGGTGTATTTATTGATTAAAAAGCTTTATTGATTTTCTTTCAAAATTTTTTCTACATAATAATGATTATTATAGATCAAACGAAGGCTATTTGATAATTTAGAAAATATCGAATAAATATTTCAAACCTAAACTTACTTGAAAAAAAACTTACTGATATGATTAGGAGGATAGGAGGTGCAGCAGTAATCCACCAACATCCGTTCGGGTCCACAGCCAGAGCTAGCAATTCATACGTTCCTTCGAAGTCGATGAATTCGTATCAAAACAATTTTGGAGGTAGCACTCATTCGATGAACACTATTTACCTCAAATGATTTTTTATGCAGAACACACTCGCATTCATTTACCTCCATAATATCGTGGAGCATCCCATACGGTTTGATCAACACCAGAAATCAGTTGCTTATCATTATATGATTTGCTTACAAAAACTCTAATGATTAGCCATCTATTTTTCCATAATTTAATGCCAGCTGTTTATACCCAGTATTACGGTATTTGAGGAAAATTCTCATAAATTGACTCAATTATGAATAATGCGGTGCTCTTTTAGATAATTATCGAAATTATTTTCAGAAAAAAAAAGAAACGACGTTAAAAAACGTTATTCAGTTATTCTGAGTAATTTTATATAATTTTTTTTTCTATAATTCAACAGACTCACACGAAAAATACTTATCGATTTAATTATTAATCAATAGAAAAAAAAGTTCATTTTAAAACAATCTTATAAATAATTGTTTTGAAATGTGTAGAATATATCGTGAAAAGTGAACAATTTTCTAGTGCTAAAGAGGTATTTTGATCTACAAAAATCAATAGCTTAAAAAAAGGTTAAAAAAGGTCTGTTTTTATCAAATCTTCTCATAGTTAATGTGTTTTATCTACATAAAAAAACTTTTTATATTTCTTATAAATTTTAGTGCATCATAAAAATTTAATAAACGTTTTTAAAAGTGCGATATTTACTTTTTTTCTTCTATATTTATTCTATATTAAAAGGTGAGGAAAATTCTGAAGAGGTTGTATTGAGACTCTTGAGTCTTGTCGAATTTATGATATAGTGAGTTTACTGAGTGAAAATCAGGATGAACAGCTTTTAATGAGATTAAGACTAGTAATTTCTAGTATTAGTTACAATAAAAATGAAGCTCAAAGAGGTACTGTAATGGTTGAAACGTTAACCGCAAGGTGAGAAAAAACTCAACTCATTAACCTCAAAAGATCGGAAGAACGAGAGTACTTACTGATAAGAGGAAAATATGATCTACCAGCCTTTTTTTATCGATTGAAAACATTCTTAGTTATTGAAAAAAACGTGTTAATTTTGATTGAATGCTTCAGAAAAAAAAACACCGACGTGCAGAACAGAAAGAAATGATTCGTTAAAAAATTGGCTTTAAAATAAATTGTGAGTTTAAAAAAAAATATTCTTAATAATATAATAAATAGAATAAATAAATAAGCATAAGTAGAATAACTGAGTAAATCGAATATAAAAAGATATGTTGTTTGAAAAATTAATCGATTCAGCTTCTTCGTTTTTTTAGAGGACGAGGAAAAATCGATGGTGATCGATGATCTCCTGTTTATATTTATTGTATATTGTTTATCCATATTTATTTTATTTTTATATTATATTTATTTTCAACAATTTGTTTATTTTTTATTGATTTTCCCATTCCACCAATAATCGTCAAAAGAAAAAAATAAAAATTCTCGTAAAATAAAAACAATAAGTAATTTTTCTAATAGAAAATACTTTCGATCAATTCGAAATTATTCATGCGATATAATCGCGCTTTTCCTAAAAGCACCCTGAGTTTTTTTTTCGTTTAAAAAAAAGTACAATAAAAAATCGATTGGCTCCAATAGAATTATTGAAGGTTTATATAATAGTATTTTCGTCGTAGTATTTTTATTTTCTATTAATTATAATAGGTTATAATGATATTCTAATATCTTGAGGTAGTTGCAAAACGTTGAACCTCAGCCGGCACTCGAACCCTCATCCACAGATATTCGGTCTGTTGCGCTTATCCAATAAGATAACCATTTAGAAAAAAAGTGATACGATGAGTGAAGCTACGAAACATCGATAGTGTAACGGATAAGCACAACACATCGTATATATGTAGGCTTGAGTTCGAGTCCAACCTGAGGTAGCATGTTTTGCGACTAACTCAGAATCATTGAGGATAACGTATTATTGTTATAATTAATCTAAAATAGCTCAAGCTTAATTATATTTATTTGAAAGATAATGATAATAATTTCAAGGATAATGGAAAATCATAATAATTTAATAAACGCTACAATGCTTTGTATTTGAGTTCAGTCAATGAGGGAGTGAGTTAAAAAGTGTCAGCTATTTAATTAAACTGAAAAAAAGGCAGTTCATTGCAAAATAATATTATTCTAAAGTAATATTTAAAAAAATAAACTTACATAATTAATGAAATACTAGGTTATTCTGTTTGTAATAAAATGAATTGGACGGAAGGAAACAAAAAATAAACCTTTAATAAAGTAATTTATTATTATTGTTATTATTATTATTATTATTATTATTAT
>KN716183.1:347621-364210 GCA_000816705.1 Dictyocaulus viviparus
GTTAAGATACCTGGCACTGACTTGGTGAAGAGTGGTCAACTCAAGTCTTTTTATAGACCAGGCCCGCATTAACCCACCTCCACGATATCACGTTGAACATGAATGCGTTGGCGCATCCCGCCTCAAGGGATTGATCAACGCCAACAATTATCTTATCTATAAAATTATGCTTCCTGGTTTAGATGTAATGATTATATTTTAGTTGGAGATCACTACATATTTTTTTTCTACTGAGTTCATAGAGATTTTTATAGGCTATTTCGTACTATTAGAAGGATTGCAAGCCTCCCAAATATGAAGCTACGTGAGGCGAACTCAAGAAGCAGCCAATCGCGAACCGAAAACAACCTTCTGTTTGCCTTGAGACGAGGGTGAATTGACGAGACGGACTCCTTGATACTGCAATACCGCATCAAGTCTTACCTTCTATATGCATGTAAATAAATTATTTATACGTGTGTATTTGTATTTGTGTGTACACGTATTCTATTATACGCGTCTATTCAACGAAAAGCCTAATGGAAAATTTCCTCGGTACCAATTTACCGACACCAGAGGGATGAGGAGTTTGCTTGGCCTAGGGGGAGAAGAGGCGACCGACTACCGCGAACTCAATCGAGCCTACGTGTCACTGTGGCACCTTCACCACCTCATATACGAATATAATCTCATACTTCCAATATTCTTATATCTATGGCGAATATAAAAAAGCAATTATATGACGTAATATAAAATAAATATAGCATATTTATGTTACCATATTTTTTTGTGATTTAATAAAATATAAACATGGTATAAAATGTTACCATATTTTTACTGGAATCAACATTCGTCCACAGGATTACATCTCCAGGAGATGGCATGATAGTGATATTCAATACTGGAAATAGTGTTCCTAAAAAATTTTGTAACCAAATCAATCTATAGAAGTAATGAGGCAAGCACTCTGTAGTCTACCCTTCTTACTTGATCGCGAGCCAGATAATCAGCTTCTATCCTATCCGTGTACTTTTAGAATACTCTGGTATTCGTCTAGCTTGGTTTGTTCGGATACGGATTCAAACCTCACGAAAGTGATTCAAGCCAGTGTATCACTTCGGCGACTACTATTGCGGTATGCCACAGCTTTATAGACGCCAATCAATGAACAACAATTCAGATAAATCCCTCATTAATCCCCCATCAAGTAGAGTAGAGGCTTATATTATAATAATTAAAAATCAACCTCCTTCTAACTTAAATCCTCAAATCGCATATTTTAACAAACCTCCTCCTTTATCTGCTGTTTTCAAGATCAATAACAACGTAGCAAAACGATTTCCGAGAATTTTCATCCATAAATCCCATTGATCTGTTGATGAATAGTTAATATAATCGTAGTGTGGAGCATAATGACCTCCAGGCTTGTAGGAAAGAATCTACAGAAATAATCGGATATTTTTCTAGTGAATATAGTACTTTTTCTATGGAATGAATCAAGTATTCCCCAAATTTTGTATCTCCTAACTCAATGAGAAAAACTAATTGTAATCTGAGGTTCTTGAAGGCGAAATAGTAGAATCATCCTAG
Source organism: Dictyocaulus viviparus (assembly GCA_000816705.1). Lineage (NCBI taxonomy): Eukaryota > Metazoa > Nematoda > Chromadorea > Rhabditida > Metastrongylidae > Dictyocaulus > Dictyocaulus viviparus. Next base: position 349,191 of record KN716183.1, read on the forward strand.
TTTTATGACTGGTAGAGCTATGGAAAGCGATGAGTATGGTTTTCTCGAACCTCATTTGCTTCATACATCACTCTTAGACTAGTATCTGTTAGGTTTCTTCATCGTTTTTCGTAAAAGCTTCGCAAGCTTGAACTTTCATTGATGAATACATGCTGCTTTAATCGCTTCGCATTGGTTTATTAACTCAATAGTAATCAGAGAGTGACAACTCATAGTCATCTTTAAAATTTTGGCCAATGTGTGAAAACGCTAAATAAGAGGTTGGCGCGTTATCGATTACGGTATGTCTTAAAGAACTGGTTGAGAACGCAGTGAATTTTTTCCATTCTGTTTACCAAAAAGGGCAATTTCCACTTGTTTACGCGTGAAAAAGATTAGACGCATGTCTCGATCTTCTACAGAACGCTCGTAGAACACCGAAACACTGTTAAACAAAACTTCTTGTATAGTAAGACATAGTGAATGTCGCCACAGCACTTGCCAGTGACGGCCCTCATGATTCTTGCAGAATTAAGCGGTTTTGAAATCACAAGAGTGCATCTAACATCACTTCCGCCAAGAATGATCACATAGAGCTGCCTACTCTACTCGCTCCAACCAACTCTTTGGAGTCCAATGTGAGGTTCTTTTGACATTCTTTATAAATCAATGTTAGCGTGAAATGCCGCTATAGATAATATAGGACCACATCTCTCTAGTTTAAATATGCTACATATGTTGATTTCTTAATCGTATTGGGATCTAATAAGCTAGTATGGAAACAAGCTTTGATATTGATCGGTAAGATGATCGCATTCTTCTCTCAAGCAAACTCACAGCGCGATACGCCCACACATTCGTGTTCAATGTGATATTGTGGAGGTGGTCGAATGTGAGTCTGGTCCATAGAGTGACCTGACTTGAGCAGTCTTCACTAGGTCAGAGCCAGATTGTTCTGGTGCTACATTACCCATCCCGCCTTCAAGCACCACCACGATATCACATTGAACACGATTGCGTAGGCGTATCGCGAAGTGAGTTGGATGGTGGGCCTAACCCGGAGGGATGATGGATTTGAGGGTATGTGCATTTTTACCGAATATTGGAATATCTTCTGAATATAATAAATTATTACGTCAGAACAGCACATCGGAATTCCTCACCTGCCAATACTCACTGGAATCAAAATTTATGAACGGTATCATATGTTTTATTCTTCTGAAATTTTTCGCTACTCCAGGTTTTGCTTGATGGGCAAACCATGTACCATTTGCTTGCCTACTTGTATATAACGTATTCATCTTATCAACATCTTCATCGGTTTTAAGAACGGTCTGAAGAAATTTTTCTTTCGGTACAACATATTGTTATTACAATAAACAGATAGAATGAATAAAGGTTCAAATGTAATTTGTTTTCTACCGATTACGGTATTTTTATGGCTTTATATTACTGTGATCAATATAGCTCAATATAGCCTTCCGATCAATCACAACCCTTACTGCCTGTAACAAGAATCGAACATGCGTCTCAAAGATATCCGATTTGATCCGCTATTAATCGCATTACGGAGTTCCGTGCATTGTAATCACTCAGTGTTCTACCAATTTTAGATGGATATAGATATTTGCACTTGCACCCCGCCCCGCCAACGAGTTCGATCTGTTGAGGTTATTCACTGAATCCGATATGCGCACGTTCCCCATTTTGCTACGCGTACAGTTTCATAAAGAATAATATGATTATTATTACCTGTCCAACTAGATTATTTTCATTGATATCAGCAAGGAATTCGTCTATATACTTTCTGGAAGAAAATCCACGAAAAACAATAAGAAATGGATCCAAGTTAAGTATTTCGGTATTCAATCTCTGATAATACAGTATATATGAGTAACAGAGCAATGCTGCAATTAAATGTCTTAGTGTTTGCTTTTAAAAGAAAAAGCGAAAAAAATTTAAAAATTTTATTTGTATTTTATACAGTAAGATAAGATAGATAGATAAGCTTTGGCGTTGATCAATCCCTTGTGATGGGATGCGCCTACGCATTCGTGCTCAACGTGGTGTCATGAAGGTGGTTGGATGCAAGCCTGGCCTATACAGTTCCTTTAGTTGACCATTCTTCACCAAATCAGTGCTAGTTATCTTACTCAGATCCCTCTGATACCAATTTACCGACCCCGAGGGATGACAGGCTTGGTAGGTCTAAATTGCAGCCGCAAACTAATTCAGGTTTGCGTACCACTGTGGCACCTCCACCACTGCACCGCTGAGCCTCCTTTGTACAGTAACAGATACTAAGACACAAAAATGTTTTAGTGATTGATGCTTACATTGATTAGATGGAGGAGGTGAATCGCATAATTGTATATGGTCGCTCCACCAATGTTCATCACCAATAAAACGAGTCGTTGTTGTTTTTTCGCCGTCGGTGTATGAAATCACCAGACGAAATATCATCATTACTATGAACATTCGGATTGGTGGATCATGGAACTGAAATAAGCTTTGCTTGCGACAAGATGAAATTAATGAATAATTTTTCTATGAATGCCAGGAGAATAAATATTAGTTGTAGATATTGTAAAAGAGATGTTCAAAATGCTGGCTCTTTTTACAATAGTGTAGAGGAAAAAAAATTGGATAATGTTAACTTGTTGGTGGAGGACAAGAGAGGGAAGCTTGAAATCAGTTGAATATTTTGGCTACAGGACATGCTATAAGTTCGATGTTGTCGAAGATCTCAAAAGTGACCGAAGGCATATACGATTTTTGTAGTTGATGACATGCTGTGACCAATTTCTATCAAGTGACTGATTTTTCCTCAAATGACAATGAGGCAATTAAACTATCCTATCGACTTGACAAAAATTGATTCTTGAAGAGGAATTGAACTGGTATATCGACGTATCATTATGCAATATATTTACATCAAGATCAACAGCAACAACAATCAACATCATGACATCAACATCTGCTACAGCATTGCTCCTCACATTCCGAGGTTATTTGTCACATTCACTGCTTTGTTTATCAACAAAAAGTAACAAGTAAACAAGCATTTGTGTATTCTTACATTTACAATATCCACTTCTTAACATTCCATTTTGGCTTAGGAGCGCGCAGTGGTGATCACAGTGATCCGCAGTGCCAAATAGATTCACAACCTCACTCCCCTTTCAGGGCTATACAGCTTGCCATCCATTCCGAGATCGGCAATAGGATAACTGACACTGGCTTCGTGAAGGGTGTTTAACTCAAGTCACTGTACAGACCAGACTCGTATTCAACCACTTTCACAACAACGTGTTGAACACCAATGCATAGGAGCATACCTCGACATTGGATTGATCAACGCCAAAGCCTATTCTATCTAATCTTATTTTGGCTTACTCACAGTACTCAGAGAAGCTGAATAGTTGTGAATGCAAACTATTAGATCATCTTACCTAATAAACGCGTCCATAATCCATCTCCATTAGGCCAAAAATTTTTTATATTATGGATGAAGATGGGATACAGTGCTTTTCTGTGTTATTGTAATACACTAAGAGTCTCGAGGTTAAGCGGATATGTTCATTATGCAAATTTCTTTATTAACTTTGCTCGTCTTCACCGTGTTTGAAGTTCGTCCAACTCTACCAAATATTTCATGTCCGATGGACAACAAGCAGATTTACACCGAGAATTATTACCAGCGTCACATTGTCTTCATCTTTACAACAACACCTCTGTCGAAGTTTTCAGTTGATTTAAAATTTCTTGTAAAATAAAAAGTGGTATAATCTTCTGTGCGGTAGAAAAAAACAGCTGGAATATGAGAGGAACGAAGTGAAGAACGACCGAAGCGTTACTGAGGGACGTTTAAGGGTAAAGAAGTACAAAAAAACTCCTCTTTTCTGACTTGAGTAACTGTTTAACTAACTTGACCAGCTAGTTTATTATTTATTATTTAATATTTTCATTTGTACGTCACGTGAATTTCAAATAAAAAAGTTTTGTAACTGTAATTAACAAACATTTAAATAACAAACTTTCATAGACGACAGCTGATCTTTGATTGGTGGATGATGATTATGACCAATAGCAGTACGCCAATCACTCATACATTTTCGGAAATAATTAAACATAAAGGCTAAATATTTATTGATTAGTCAGAAGCTTGTGATTAATATCAACAAATAGTAGAATAAATAGTAGAACAATAAGTAAAAAAATCATTTTTTTTTTTCGTTTTCAACTCCTTGAAGATGACAAATTAGAAACAGTTCATTTCGAACAAATCCGTATGCACAGAACACACCAGATTTTCTTGTTAGTTATCCCATGAGGTTACCTGGACTACCTGGGTTCCCGTTGACCATAGACTAAGTCGAGCGGGCACCAGTAAAACTTCCATTTTTCCCTATCGCGCGCAAGGGTAGTCCAGTGAGTTCTTCTCGCTCTAGGGATTCGTTAAGCATCATAATCCCTTTCTAGGGCCTTGGTGAAGAGGTAGAAACATTAAACATCTACAGTTTCAACGGCGTACTATGATAAATTCCTGAGGCTTTATGTAACCATGCACTTATATTTGACCAAGCTCGGCAACCGTATGACTCAACCCAAACTTAGGTGAATGTACATCAAACTCGGATTATTAAACTTTATTAATTATAGAAAAGTACCACGAACTCTGAGAAAGATGAATTGTTGTATGGACGTCAGGACGAAGCGACGAATGAACGAAGAGAAGAGAGTGTGTCTTCGGTTAAAGAGTAAACGAAGAACAAATTAAGGAATGAAAAACTTGAAGCTTTTATAACTTAAGTCAATTGGAGTGATATGAATGATAAGTGATAAACGGTAAGACCAAAATGTTTGTTATAACTCTTACACTAGCGCGGTGGTTCATTGGAGATGTGAGGAGAAAGTAGCAAGCACAATACATTGGCTTGGATACCGTGTACGCTAAATTGGGTTCTGTTTTAAGCCAATCATGTCTGGCACTGAGGTTCGAGTACGGCCTAGACTAAACAGGTCTGCCATCCTTTAGATCTTGGTCAGCAGAACAATCTAAGCAGTGGTAAGCAGTGCTGACTTGGAAAGAGATAGGCCCATCTAGGTCATTGTATAGATCGCTCCCATTCAAACACAGCACAAGTGGAAGACAACGAATGGGTAGCACACATTTCCAGAGTACACATTATGGCAGTACTACCTATTCTCCTAATGCAATTACTAGACAGTTTTTTCTTTTTGTCAATATGTTTATCTAGAAATTCATTTAAATAAATTGGACTGACATCACGGCATCCAAGCTGATTGTTCATATTTCTTGTAAAAATATTCTGATTCATTGACATGCAAAGGTTCTTTGATAAGTTGAGGAAACCGAGGTCGAGCTAGAATTTTAGTTGCTGTTGAGATAAAAAATTGTTTTCTTGAAGCACTTTCCTATTTTGATGTCAACCTCTTCAACCTCTTTGAAAATGACGACCAAATTTAACGTTCGTTTTTCCATAGTATTGTTGAAGCACTTGAATACGAGTTGCTTACCCATTACCTCGAAGAAACGAAACAGTTGCCACGTTAGTGCTGCTACCGTCCCATATTATTCTGATGTCGATCAAAATGCGGTATGGGAAGCGTGATTTGCTTAAAGCGGCTTGTAATTAATTACACTGATTCAATTCAGCTTATCACTTGGGTGCCTCCTGGTACTGCGCTTTGAGGTGCATAAAGTGGTCTTCAATATATTCAAATGAGATCAATCGGGTTTATAGGAGCTGCTGAGTAGATCTTAATATTGATTTTTATATAACAAGTCAATTGAATTATTCAAACCTGTAGTTGTAATAAATATAAAATTTACAATATTAATATTCACATTCTGAGCACATGATTGATAGAGAGCAATTCAACCGTTTGTTATCATTCACACCGCAACAATAAAATTTCATACAAATTTCACATGTTGATCAAACTTGCTCAAACAAGAAGTGAAAAGTTGATTAACCCATTTTGACTTCCTATCAGTGATACGGGAACGCAGTGGCTAAGTTGTGGAGGTGCTGCAATGACACGCCGTCTTGAATCAGTTCGCTGCCACCTCCCAGGCCTCATAAGCCCGCCATCTCTTCGGGCTCGGCAAATTGTTACCAAGAGAGTCTGGGTAGAAAAATTAGCATTAACTTGGTGAAGAGTGGTTAAGAGTGGTTAATAAAAGTCAATGTGTAGACCAGAATCGCATTCAACCAGCCTCACAATATTCAGATGAGGATGTGGAATTTTACTGACGAAAGACACCAATTCTAAATAACACCATCTGCAACTTATGACGAGAGCTATCTAACTCATAAATCATGTTTCATTATATAAAACACTACAATGTGTTATTATACCTCAATGCTGAGGTCGTCACAATATTTGGATCTCTCAGAACCTAAGCCACATAAATTTACGGTAGATTATAATCATGTAGGTTGACGGTGTTCTACCAATTACCTCTTCTATCAAGGCGATTGATCTTCAATCACTCAACCTTTCCGTAATGTCTTAGAGGTGAGGTATGTTTTTGTTTGCCTCCTCTTTTGTTGAATAACTCTCTGATATAACGTTTTGTTTTATCACATGAGAGTTTTCTTCAAAGTGTATTTAATTTACTACTCATATGATCAATGGAATTGGTAGAAATCGTTTATCCAGGCAAGGTAAAACGAGGGAAAGTTTAATACATCCTCATGTTTAAATCAATCGATTTTTTCATATGCACTGTTAGTGATGAGAAAAAAACATTGCACTCAACAATTTTTCAAAGTACAAATCAATACAAAGAATATGACAACTACGAATTACTCAGTGATTAAATCATTTACTGATAATTTCGAAAGTAATGGAAAAAACAACAATAACTGTTTGAGTTCTATTTGTTCCTCAAATGAGTGATTATGATCAATTTCTCTTCTATTGGAGAAGAAAAGGTTCTAGTATATACATTAAACTGGGACTCATTGGACTCTCTAGTGTTTTTTCATGTAGTAGATCAGAATGAACCAGTCTGTTGCATCTCAAGAAGCATTTTTGCCACCGTTGCCTAAATTTTAAATTAATTATGTTACAAAAATTAACGACAGAAATACTTTGTATTTAATGGAATTAAATAGAAGTATCTTAATGTGAAATGATATAGCAAAAGGTTTGAATGTTTTTTTTAAAGGTAAACATTTAAAATAACGTGTTCACTTCTTTCACCCTGAGGCGTCAACATGGATTTCATAGGTGGGAAAGAAAGAACAAAGAGTGAAATACTTTTGACTCTTTTTTATAGACATCAATATGAAGTCGAGAAATTAAAATTATGTATGAAAATATCAAAAATATTTCAGTGACGTAGCGCTGTGATCGGATGTTCAGCTATGGATCCCTATAGGTTCGCAACTGCTCCAAACCTAACAAACCCCGATACTCTTCGCAAAGGTTGATTATCAGCATTGAAATCTGAAGAAATACACAGCACTGCCTTCAATAGGATCGTTTAAGAAGATTCATAGTATACAGCTTAATGGCATCCAGCTTAATCACCTTGATTCCAATCACATGTCGTCATATTGAGTACGAATAACATAAGAATGTTCAACCTCAAAGCTTTTCTTATCTTACACTTCATATAGATAAAAAAATTGAAGTCAACTTAAGTTTTTTGACTCAAAAATTTTTGAAATCCATCAGAATTCTCGACGTGTTTGTGTCGTTGTTCATCTGATGGTTTGACAGAAAGAAATTATGCATGGATTACTTTTCATGTTCAAATGGTCGTTTTACTGTCAAGCGAATCTTTTCACACAACATCGCTCCTGCAGGACAAGGTACTGAACCGTCATAATCGGATTTGATGAGAGAAAACGACAATACTGGAAGTGGCTGATAAGTGACGCTTCTTTTTGTTATGAATGAAAAGCTATAACGATTTGCATTCGTTCGATAGTCAGATAGCGATTATGTGTGTGAAGCGTTGTCCGTTTTTTGTGTGGGCACAATGTATTCTAGAAAAGACCTCCTTCTGCTTCAAATAGTGTGGTGTGTGGTAGATCAAATCAAATTCTAATGCAAAACTTTTCAAACTCCGCAAGAAAGACAGTGTACCGAATTGTCTGCTTTGTGCAACGAATAATTTTTATGACGTTGCCTGTTTTTATAAGCAACAGAGTTACATTAGATTGCTTTTGCCACAGTACCAGTTAATCTTTTTTGAAAAAAAAATCTTTGAGAGGTTAAGGAGCACGTGACGCAGCGGTGGAGGGCCGTCTTGAGTTAAGTTCGATCTTATGAGGTGATATCAGCATTGAACCTAATTAGGCTTATAACTACAGGATTAACCAATCTATAATCTTTCATAGTCATTTTTGTTTATTTTCTGTCAACTATAATGAGTTATAATGATTTTGTTCTCATAGCTTTATTGATAATGAGTTAATCAATAATAGCCCTCAAAATCAATGAGAAATTTATCATTGCGAGTATCTTTCAGGCAGTGCTGCAATCGTGGCTTATAAAGGACCTAGTAGAATCATCTTACTGGATTAAAGTATTTTTGAGACCAAGCCTAAAAATATATTTACGACTTCCACTAAACGAGCTTAGAGGATGGCTGGTGCGCGAGAAACCGAGTTCGAGTTTCTTATAACTCTGCAATTTGATTGTTCCTTCACCTCTTACTTAATTTTTCATTAGATAGATAGAAAGTTCCACTATATAATTTAAAAACTCGACCATTTCGGTAACGAGATGTTTCGCCATGATTCAACAAAATCATACCTGTCCGTTCCTTATGAGGGCGTCGGTCATCGGTCCAACCCAATGATTTTTTGTCTTCAGAAGACATATCAACGCATCGACTTGTGCTTGATTAGACTCCTAAATCTATGCTTAATAAACAATTACTTAAGAATAAGCTTTTTAAAGTTAAGTGTATTGGTAAGTACTATGAGTGGAAGTGTATTAGTATTTTGAGGGCAGCGGAATAAAATGATAGGAGGAGTCACATTTTCACAAACATTTTTTGATCAGGTGGCAAAGGTGTTCGTTATTGTTTATTTAGATGTTTATTATTTTACAGAATCTAGTTTACCTTAGCATAAACAGCTCCCATTTCGTACGATTTAAGCACGTTTCTTGCGACCAAAATCGGAACCAAATCTTTCAGATTCATCGTTTCAAGAGTCGAACGCAAACGATCCAAGTTGTCAGCCTACAGTAATTCAACCTTTTCTAGAGGTTCTCCGAAAAATAACTCATTCACAAACTCACTCGTGTATCAGATTTAATCAAGCTTAATATCAATTCAGCCACGAAACTCTATATTCTCATTAACAGAAAACAGAGGAATAGTCAAAAAAGCATCAAGTAGAAAAGTAAATCACAAAATTTTATAGTAAAATTTACCTGCTCAGCACGAATATCTGCTAGACTACGAGAGCAGGAAATGGACATCGCTTCAAAAATATCTACTCTAAAAATTAACAATTAGAAAAACATTTTTTAACTTTACTTTCAGAAAAAAAAAGACGAACGTTCAGATTATTGTAAGCAGATATGATTCGGCCATACAAAAGCAGCTCATAGAATATGCATATAACTTTTCAATACGAAAAATAACGAACAGAATTGATGAGATTAGCTTAGATCACTTTTCGATCTCGTGAGGCGCAATGCTCCTACTCATTTTTGTTCAACGTGATAACGTAGAAGTGGTTGAATGAGAGCCTCTTCTAAACAGTGACTTTATCTAAGAAACCTTCACCAAGTGAGAGTTGGTTATCTCATCCAGATTCTTCTGGTACCAATTTACCGAACCCAAAGGAATGACGCGCTTGCCAGGCTTGGAGGCCTGACCGCGAACTGAGTCAGGCCCCCGTATCATTGCGACACCTCCTGTACTACGCCACTGGGCACTGACGAAGAAATGGAAGAGAAACCGAACTAGAACCGACAAGCAAAACATGGTGTTGTACAACACGTAAGCTTAATATAGATGCACTGGTGAAGTAAGAGATGGAGAGAAAGAATCGTGGAATGCCATCTAAGTAGATGCCAACCTTGTTCCGATTAATAACTTGAAAGATGGAAAAGCCTATACACGGCGTATCTTTATAAGCAGAACAAGCAACTGCTGATGAATTTAGATCTAGAAAATTTACCTCACAGGTATAACTACGTACGAAAAAGAACGCTTTTTTGTAGTACATAAATTTAGAAGAAACGACGACACCTTGTATTCCTCCAAGAGTGGAACGCTACTACGATACTTCAGAATTCAAGGGTAAAATTATGACCAGCTCAATTGATTCAGGTTACACCGATTTTTGAAGTATTTTGAAATGCAGTTTAGCATCAATCTATAAGCTTGCTGAACTCGTTAGTCATTCGAAAACTACGGAGTCAATGGAAAATTAGCGCAATAATCACCGTAGTGAATCATGAATCAAGTGCAAGAGTCTGAATCCTCAGTTAGGTACCGCTATTCCGCTGAAGAAAATTTTGCTGGTTTAAGCTAGCCACCTTATAATCCCTCAAAACCAATGATATTATTCGGTTAGCTTCAACATACGTTCAACGTCTTAAGCAGAAATTAATTATGCTACTTACTAAGATGTAGATTAAATTGGATGAGGTATACAGGATAAAGCTTTCATCTAACCTGTTTTTGTTTTTGATACTAATCTTAGCAGAGGAAAGGCATGAATATTAAAAGCTTAAAAAAACGATGAAATTATAAAATTACAAAACTAAAAAAGTACTAAAATGTATAATTTCAAAATATGCTATGACTGTGCTCACAGCACATCCACTCAACGATAAATTCTCTTTTAGATGAAAGAAAAAAAAGTCTTAAAGACATCGTTTAGCACGACAACGTCTCCTAACAGCAAAACCACTGATGTGTAGATCAACTACAGCCTCATTAGCAAACTGGTGCCTCAGCGAGACATATCAGCAGTACAATCTGTTTGTTGTGGTTCTTGACACCGCCTCTTTCCTGCAAAAACTCTAACGTTACCATAATTCAGAAAAAGTATTTCTAATTGTAATTCAAAACGTCTTTTACAAAGAACAAGAAGAACAGAAAAGTTATTCATGACTCAAAGAGGTAATTCTTTTCGTTACATTGGAGGCACACCAAAAGAAAAGAAATCTTTCGAGTCAAACGGAAGGAAACGTACAGCAAACAGAAAGATGATCTACATTTACTGTGTAATGATGAAAATCGTGATAGAACGCATAAGCAAGACTGAAGCCCTCAAGAAAAAAATGGCATTTGAGGTGGATTATTGGGTACTTGACATTTTTCGAAGATGGGTCCATTCAGGGAGTTGACTTGTAATCAGAAGATTTAATATGATCGAAAACAAAGATATATTAGAGATTGAGGAACATGAGGTCATCAATGGAATTTATCATCAACAAGACAAACGACAAAGTATAGACAATATATAAAGTCAACGATCACATTAAATAATTGTATTCGAACGGCTAATATAAGCACCTCATCAGATTGAACGGAGAGGAGTTCAGTGAGCTCGTGGCTCAACGGTAGAAGGCGCCGATGTGACACCGGACTGTTTTGGCAAAGCAGGTTTTCAATACCTCAAAGGTCGGTATATTTGTACCAAAGCACTTTAAAAGGTTAGACATCATAGATTCTGATCATATGACATCATTGAATAGAATACTAGTAACAAATTGTCTTCATATTACCATTAGAAATAAGAAAATGGCTCATTCTACAGCGACAGTTAACTCTTATGCTTATCGTTGTTTTGAAAAAGTCTCGAAGAATGACATAACCTCAAGAGGAAACTGTAAATTTATGAGGAAGATAGTTAAGAAACGAGAGAATAACTATTACATCATTTCTTGGCTTTTCTTCCCTTATTTCATTCATTACGTTCTTTTCTTCACGAAGTAAGCACATGTTTTACCCATAAAGAATGCGTGCTTTTGTTTTTTCCTCTTTCTTTTCTCTTTAGCCGGTTTGACAGCTACGATAAAATGCAAATTAACTAAGATTCCCGTAATTGCGAAATTTGCGATAGAAGCGGAAGAGGAAAAAAATAAAAGAAAAAGAATCTTTCTGGATGATTTTATATGCGCTATTTCTTCCACATGATATAATCCTCAAGGCTTCATGGGATGTTGATGATGAGGTAAAGCGTGGATTTTCAACTACAATGAAAAACGTGTTCTTATACTGCACAGCTATTTCTACCGTCTATTAGTAATATTCGGAAATACCGAGTCTAAATGAGGTGATGTGTCACGACGTTGAGGTTTTTTCACTCAATTTACTTACGTTTACTCATTTCTAATCAATAATTAAAGTAATAAATATGAGTTCAGTCCATATAGTTTTTATGATTAACTGATAAACATATCAGTGTTATACGTTTTTCTTATCGATTTCATAGTAATGATTGGACCAAATTAAAGAAATTTTCAGTTAATAAAGTTTATACACATACGTATATAAATATATGCCTAGTTGTTTATTTATTTATGCATAACTCGAAACGTATAGTACGTAGATTACGGACATTCCTAAGCATATGCATATGTGAGGGATGTGAGGATATATCAGCTATGAGGTAAAATTGTTAAAATTTTTCCTAGAAATCTAATTAACGTATGAATTTTTCATAGCGCTTAATAAATAATGGTCGCTAACGAACGTCAAACGTCAAAAAAAAATCTGAAAACGATTGTAGTTTACTTGAAAGCGAGTGAAAACGTTTGATCAACTAGTTGCTATTATCACTGATAGATATGAGTCCATTTGATAATGTGGTTGAGTTAATCCTAATAACATTCTAGGCAGACAAAGGTACGGTAGCGATTAGAACTCATCTTCAATAAACAAACTCAAGAGCAAAAAAAACATGGTAGATAATCCGTGGGAGTTATCCCCATGTATATATATCTTACATGAAACACAACATAAACAATACGACAAGACAATCGTTGACAATCGGAATGTTGCGGAATGCGCCTACGCATTCGTGTTCAACGTGACGTCGTGGAAGTGACTGAATGCAAGCCTGTGACGGTAACTTGAGTTCACCACTCTTCACTAAGTCAATGCTTAATTATTCACTCAGATTTACTCGTAACCAATTTATTCAACTAAAAAGAATGGCAGGGTTGATTGGCTCTGATGGCAGCCACGTACTGAATCGGGCATGTGTGTTAACGTGACACCTCCACCACTACACCATCGCCCCAACGTTAGCAATACATCGCACAAATTACTAGGCAATGTTCTAGACCTAATGATGCCAAGTTCATTGCAAAACCTCAAACCTCGAGTGGAAGTGACCCGCGAAATCAGAGATTTTATAGCCGTGTAAGCTTCATTAGAAGGAAATTTGAGTTTTTGAAGCTTTAGTGAGGTATTTAAAAACTAGCGATACTCATAAAGTGTAGTAACAAAATGACTAGAAGTTAGAAAATCAAACTACGTAATCGAAAATGGTCGTTCATGATTTTATCAGCTCGAACTCAACAAACTATAACGGTCTATCAAAGAACTTTCGCGATAAGAAAGTGTTTTCCTCAGAATAGGGTGGTTCACTCAATGGAACACTCATGAATTGAGTTAGACGCTTATTAATGCAGCGATAGCAGCAATTACGTAACTATTGTTTTTTGAAATGAATAGAGGAATGAGATCGAATGACTCACTTGGATGAGGAGTTAAATGCTTTCAGAAAAGTACAAAGAACTACCTCCTTCAAAAACTGTCATGAATGCCAATATTATAGCATTGGTATGCTAGCAAGAAGCTTTACATTGTAAACAAAATAAAAGATAAAGCTTGTCCCTCAGAGAAAAAAATGAAACAAATTTCAAAGCACTTAATGATAACAATGAATTAGAAACCAGTTCTTATCTATCGTTTTTACATCCTCAAGGCGATCAAAGACCATTCTATTGAGGTCAATGGCGGATTAACAAATAATTCCATGGATTATTCACCAGACAAGAGAATTGAAAGATAATTATAGTAGCAAAAAACAAGTGTGCAAAGAATAAGAAATTGCAAAGTGTAGAAGATTGCAATAGTAGACATAGAGATGAAATGGTATATGAGTTTTTCATGAAGTTTTGTTTTGAATAACTCGACAGGAACTCACATGCCGACGAGTTCAATCGTTTCATTTCCAATTAGAAGCCGACTTGAATATAAGTCCATAAATACGCAAAGCTGCTATAAAAAGTGAAATCGTAATGTGCTGGTAACCCTTTGATCCCATAGAATTCTATGAGTGTCCACGATAACGACCTCAGAACGTCTGGTGAGGACGCCTTTGGGATTTCAGTGATCACTAAGCTGGAAAACTCTAAAATGCATGCAATGCTGATGATACATATTTATAGCATGACGGGTCTATACTAATATTCCAATAAGTACGATGCTTTTTCAATTTCATGTTTAAAGCTTTTTGGTAATAATCAAGAGGAAAAAAAAGAGGGAAAGCTTTTACAAATAATATAATGGTGACTGCACGAAGAATACGGTGATCACCCTCTTTGATAATGTTCTATTCAAAAAATCACTAAGGTAATCAAAAAAACCTTGGTGTAGCTGCTAAATACCACAATTTCAAACAGTTTGGAAACCATGAATGGGTCTGAAAACCACATAGGTTTAATACCTGTTATCGATTACTTCCGGATTTAGGAAATGAGGAGTGAAATATTCGAATACCGTAACCCAGCTGATATTTAAAAGCGTTTTCACTGGTTTTTTTCTTTCATTTTCCATCAGCGATACCACGAGAATACAAAGTAAATAAAATCGTTATGTCATCAAACAGCACCTGTACTAACAACCTCATCTACATGATTTATATTATGTAAATTAATTAAATTGAATCAATAAAGTCAATTATGCAAATTCATTGAAGCTGCATAAAGGAGGAGAGTGCAATGAGATAATAATTTAACTTTATCAAGTACTCAATACATATATATATATATATATATATATATATATATATATA
>KN716183.1:366947-380171 GCA_000816705.1 Dictyocaulus viviparus
AAAAAAAAAAAAAAAAAAAAAAAAACGAAAAGCTTTTGGCGAAAATTTAACAATTCTGCGAAAATTACCTGAAAGTTTTTTAATGAATCGATTGTGAAAATTTGCACAACATTTTAATTAATTAGCTGAATTGAGTTACTTTTTCATTCCTCAATGAGGTTAAGCAAAATTTTAGCGATCGGCAGGATTTGAAGTGAAACAGGAAGAAAGAAAAACAGCTTGAACTCGTCATTCAAGTTTCTTCTGAACAAAATTATATGTTTCATAAAAGAGATGATGACTGCAGGACAGAAATCGTTAGTGCAGTGATGTCTGAGAGGTTAAGTTGTTTGGCTAGAAATCTATCGAACTGTGCTCGTGTAGGTTCGGATCCCGTTGCGTAGGGTTTTAGATTTATTGGAATACGACGAGTCTTTTCCATAGTAAAAAGTTGAATTCTTGAAAAACTCAATCGATACATGAGGTTGAGGTATCTTTATGATGTGTGAGTTAATTAAGGTAACAAGAAAATATTTGCATATTCAAAAGAAAAAAAACCAGAAGCTAGTTATAAAAAAAAACACAGAAAGCAGACATCTGTTGAATTTACTTGATACTACTATTATACAATTTTACTTAATTTCTTATTACTTAATACTTTTTGTAATTGTAACTGTAAGATCATAAATTTAATCAATTATTCATTATGAAAAACATTGGAGAAGAAAAATTATAATAATAATTAGGAAAAAAACAGCTGCTTCAGCACAGATGATTGTTGACTTCGTTGATGACAGTAGTGATTATGATTGAGGGAGTTGCAACCTCGATATGAGTTCCATAATCCGATCATAATATCATTCCGTTCGTTATTCAAACGAATAAGCTTCATACGACGACAATGAAAACAGATGACAATCACTAATAATTCACAAATCCTTCAATCCATAAATCCATCATCGAACCACAAATCCGCCAATCCTCCAATTCACTAATTCACCAATACGCCACAAATCCACCAATCGGCTACAACACCACGTGTGGGCGATTGATCGCCAATGTGGTGAAGTTAGCGTTTCACCATCATTACATAGACTAGAAAGATTTCTAGAATTGAAGGAACATAAATGGTAAAAGAGACAAAAATGAGGTAAGAAAACATCCAGAAAGAGATCCTTAAAAAATTCTCATTCTTTTTTTGTCGTTTTTTTTTCCTCGAAAAAACTACAATCAATAATTTTTGTTATTTATTGATATTTTTTAATATAGTAGTGATAAAATTATTTGTATTACTTTTGTATTGGTTATAAATAATAATAAAAAACGAAAAAAAAACAAAATTTTGTAAAAATAACTGAATTATGGAAAAAAACAATCTCTATTTTTTATTTGAAGATGTAAAAAAAATAATTTTTGCAATAATAAAAAAAACTGAGAAATCAAATAATTCTATTAAAAATTTTATTATGCTTCAAAATGTTTTCATAACTAACAATGTCGATTCACCTCATCTCATAATCCTCATTTTAAGGAAATTGAAGAAATTGAAAATGGAAATAAAATTATACTAAAAATTGACGTCATACTGTGTTTCATATAAAACTTATATGGATTTTGCGAGTCCTAAGAGTACTGAGGTACGAGAATTTTTATCTCTCTAAAAGAAACACCCTCTGATATTTTATGATGATTTCAGGAGTTTTTATTTCAATAGAATGAGGTAATTGGTAAGGTCACGTACTTATCGTCGTAATGAAAGGTACTTGAGGTGAAAAAAGGCGAAAAAACACACGAAATTCACTCAAATTCCTCAATTTACTCATTTTTCCCAAAAGGTTTTTTCTACAACAAGTATACTATTCAGGAAAAATGTTGTTGGAGAAAGTTAAAACGTTGGGGTTTCCTAAAGGATTTACCACGGAACTGAGGGCAAACTGAGGCTTTAGTTATTCACTTATTTTTTTATCCAACTAATCAACTTATGAGGAAACAAATGTTCAGTCAATTCAATTTAAGCTGATTTTTAAATAATAATACTACTAATTTGATAATTTTATAGAAAAAAAATAGAAATTGAATTTATAATATGTGACCGTAGAGAGGAAAACTATAATAATTTATTTCATAATTACTTCGTAGAGGGAGGAAAATTAATGATTGCTACGAATCCTCAGGGCTTATCGGTTTTGAGGATTATGCATATTAGACGTATTGGACGTTTTTTTCATGGTCCGTGAAAAATCGATTCTGTTAATTTTAATTAGAGGCAAATTCCGTTATCAGTCAAAATCACTCGCGCACTCCTTATCACCTCCTATCAAAATCATTTCACTTCAGCTTTTACTTATAATATTTTTTTTCTTAGATAGTAGTGACGTGTTCCATCAGACAGTTGTAAAAATTCAATTAATAAAAATATGTCGATGAAATTTTCGTCACGTAACTCACGTCACTCAATTGTATTGAGTTTCTAGTAAATTTTCCTCCACTCACTATGTTGAATGATCGAAATGACCTCTTGATAATTTTTTCCCTCTTTCTAATAGTGTTAATTTTCACTCACATAGAATGACTAAGGGAAATGAACAAACACTACAATGAGAAATATTAATATTTAATTGAGTAAATAACTAATCGATATGAGTGAAAAATAAACAGCTGTCATAATTGTGATAGGTAAATACGATTTGATAATAATAAAATTTTATCAATGATAGTTTTTAAATGTTCGGGAATACTTTTTGTCAACCAAACAATAGGTTTCCTAAAAAGCGTGAAAATCGTGATGTTAAGCGAGTTAGATAGACGAGTCCAATTTGAGGTTACAAGCTTTGTTATTGACTCAGCATCATTACAGGTAACAACAAAAAAAACACTATCATTACTTATCATAATTGATAGAAGAGATATTGAATAACTATGAGGAACGTGAGTTCATTCTAGGAGGTGAAAAACAATAACAATCAACATAACCAAGTAATAGTTGTATTAAACCACTTTTGAGTTACCGCTGAGTGAAATGCGTTACGGTTTGCCACTAATGGTTGTCGATCATCGATCATATGAGGTAAAAATTAGATATTCCTCAGAATCGGAACATCTTAATGATTATTTAGGAAAATTCTATTTCATATTAAGTTCTGATTCTTTTGAAAAGTTTGACAACCCATTTTTTATTAACTGTCCTATGAAGTTTTTTATTTATTGCAAAAAAATCAAACAAATAATAAGTAAATAATAAAAATAGAAAAAAAATAATGTTAATAAACAATAAATAATAAATAGAATTAAAAGTTTCTTTATATTGTGAGCCAGAAAATGTATAGAAATAATGAAAAAAGAAAACAAATACCATGAGGTGACTATATTCCTCAAATGATCCTCAAATATGCTCTATGGAACTCGTCGTGATCTCCTATATTTATTTTCTTTTTATATTGTAGAACTTAATGAAATTTTCTATATTGTGACGACAATTTAGTTAGACAAATGAATACGGTTTTACTCTTACTACTGATGGATTGGAAAAGCTTACAAGTATACTCCTATCACTCACTCATTCACTCACTCGTAGTACCTCGACGACTCCGTAATCCATTGGACTTCTTTTTGCGTTGAAAAAAAGAAGAGTGACGGCTGACAGACTGACCGATAGTGCTTCACCTCATTACATTAAAAGTACTCCCAAAAAAAAAAAAAACTCCCAAAAAACTCACGCTACTATCAAAATATTAAGCTAATAAATGAGGCTAAACGAGGTAATATTGAGTCTAAAATAATTTTTAACGTTCTATTTGATGAGAAAAATATTTTATTAATATTAAAATAGAGGCTTTAAAATTGCTAGTTACTAAACTGAATAAAAAACTAGTGGGTAAAATAATCGCCAATATGCACTTAATACTTCAATGATCCTCAATGAGTTTAAAAAGTACGATTAACTATTGCAGCTGTGTTCGTGCATTTTTTCATTTGCTGAGGAATTTCCCTCAGTAAATGAAACTCAACAAAGAAAAACGCTAATGGTTTCACGTCAATTACACCCAATTATGTTTTATTATTTTTTGCAAAACTATTGTAATAAAATAAGATTTGTAAAAAAAGAGAAATAGTATTGTAAGAGAATAAAATATATAAAAATAGAAATAAAATATAGTATGAACTGTAATTCCGTTGAATACGGTAGTCACTGGCGCGCGTAGATCAAATATAACATGCCCGCAAGTTCGGTTACGATATGCGCTGTAATTTCGTTGAATACGGTAGTCACTGGCGCGCGTAGATCAAATATAAAAGCCCGCAAGTTCGAATACGGTATGAGCCTTAAGTGAGCTACCCTAATCATCTACACAAAAAAAATGCTTTGAAAGTTTAGAGACGGTTTGGAACGGATCAATAACGTATTTTTAATCATTAGCTAAGATCATAACTATTAAAGCTGTTAAATAATTTTTAATTGAAGAAATCTTTTGAAATATTTCTAAAACTAATCGATATTCTCGAGTGGTTTCTTATTCGTATAGAAATAAAAAAAAAGAGTTCTATTGACAAATTCGAAATGAAAAGTAAACATAAACAAGTCGTATCGATTGGCTCTGTTTACCTCTAAATGTCACATTCATTTCCCTTTCATCGATAATTGACATATACTGAAATAATTTGTTTATTTTTTACGCAAATACCAGAATAAACAATGAACTCACTTGAAATTCGTAAACAAAAATTTCGAATGAAAAGCTAAACGAGAGGGAAATCAAATTGGTGAGGTGAAACAGGAAAAAAAAAGAGAAATAGAAATTCTTCTCCTGTAAGCTATCATTATTTTTATTGTCGTGTTTTTTTTTTCCTAGCAAGAAATTTATTCCATAATATTACAATTTAGCGATTATTGATTGGTTGTTTTCCTCTTTAATCGATACAAAACCTCATGTGAACATATTTTATAATGTTAAAAATATTTCTGTTTAGTGAGGTAAAGTGAAAAGCTAACATTTTTTGAGTGCGAAAAAAAAAATGAGGTACGAAAACATCAATGAAGCTTTTCATATATGAAAAAAAAAGTACGGAAAGTGTTATGTAACTTTTCTGAAGTATCACGAAAGCTCACAATCAATAAAGTATAACAAAATATTACTAATTGAAATCGATTGACATTCTAAAATCGATAGATCATAGAAACGTTGACGTCATTAACGTATCGATTAGATGGAAACATATGATTATAATGTACCCAGAGGCGTTTTCATGGACCACTTATTCTATTGACGAAACGAGACCACCATAACATTTAAGCACCAATTTAAATAACGTGCTTATTTCGATTGTTAGAGTCGAAAAAAAAACAACAACAACCTATTTTCTTATTTGAAAAATGAAATAATGTAACGATGAAAAATGTAAATATCTACTAATCAATACGTATGTATACTACTATAACTTGGTTAATCAATATTCATATCAACTGATAATTGATATAGAGAGGAAACGCGAAGAAAAAAATTTGCATAGTAATATTGAGAAACGTTAAGCTTATAATCACTCAAAGTTGGGAAGTTTTTTCAGTATTGACGAAAGCTTAACGTCAGCTTTAAGCAAAAATACCATTCATTCTAAATGAATACAAAGACCTCATTAGAATATATCATTATTATTGCTACAATAATATATGCATAATTAATATGGCAGATCAAAAAAAAGAATTGTGAGGTATGTTTTTTTTTTCCTCATGCACCTCATTCAGTTCCTCATTCAGTTTTATTCGATATGTAGTTTAACGTAGATTTTTGTCGCAATGATTGCTAAAAGCTTTTATACGAAAAATATTGCGCTCGCTAATTTCCGGCCTTCAAGTGAGGACCATTGAGTACTCATTACATCTTATTCAGGCACATTATTTAGGCAATAAATTCTGAGTTTGAATATTTTTGACTACCGATCGATTTAAGGAATTCCTAAGCTTTAAGCATTTAAGCTTTAAGGATTTATGTTAGCTTGGATTACTGTAGCTTTCACGTTTAGTGGTCAACGTGTTTTTGTTTACACATATATTCAAAAAACAAAAAAAAAGAAAACTCACACTCAAAGCTTAAGCATTATTGATTAGTACAATAAGAATTTTATACTTAAAAAAAACTATGTGATTTAAATCATATCAAAAACAGCTGATTTCTTTTTTATGACTTCACTTTAATTACCTGTTGAAAAAAAAAACTTCATAAAAGTATTTTTTTTCTTTTTCCTTTTTGTAGAGGAAAGTTTTTTATAAATCATAAATAAGTTCATATTACTTTTCGAATAATTACATTTACATAGATGAGGTGAAAAAGAAAATATACAAGAAACTCAATGAGGACGAGTTAGTAAAAGAGTTCGAATAGAAGACTCTGATGCGGTTCCGATTTAAGTTCAAAAACAAAATTAAACATAATAGAAACATTTAAGCATTTTTTTTTCCTTATTCGAAAATTCAAATGTCGTTAGTTTGAGTGTTACTCAGAATGTCAATAGAATAGAATCCATACTAATATGGAATGCAGTAATGTCATCGTTTGACTCATCACCCTCCGAATTCTCCTCATAGAAATCATTCTTTGAGCTTTTTTTTTCTTGTTCGATAACTACAATACTTCCATAGAAATTAAATAAAGCTAGAAAAAAAAAACTTCTATGACTAAAAGAATAAAGCACTTCGTTCATTTTTTTTTTCTTCGTGTTATCCTTAACAGTTGGTCACTGAACGTCAATAGAATGCGCAAAATCTAATAAGATGCATATTGCCTCGGGCAGTGATAACTCTTTGCCTCATTCGATATGAAATCGAATAACTACTAAGAAAGCGAGAAACAAAAAGCATTACCATATTAACCTCGTGTTATAAAAATACAAAATTTTTTATTATTTCATATGAATAGCTTTAGTAAAAATTTTTTAAAATAAGCATTTTTAATGTATTTTTACTAATATCTTTTCCTTATTCGTTTTGCTTAAGCTGCTTTGAGAGCTTATCTTCTGTAAACGCCAATTAATATTAAAATGAACACTAACATACGAATTTGGTGCTGTTCTAGCGCAATGGTAGAGGGCTCTACCATGGTTATCGAATGCCCTAGGTGCTACCAAGCTCGTAACCTCTCTGAGGTCATTGAAATATTACGAGAAGAATTTACAAATATAAGAAGCATTAATACGTGAAGGCTGCTAAGCTCAAGCAGAATAATTTATCGGTATCACCTCATGTTGAAAATGAATGCGTAGACTCATAAGAATTGGTCAGAGTCAAAACTTTTCTTTACATAAATAAAGATTCAAAAAATAGAAATAATCAAACAAGGAAAAAGATCCTATGCAATCTCATTTAAAACCTTAGAAATTAACATCCTTTGAGGCTATAGAGGTATTTTGATTCAGTTTAAATTTCACATAGGTTTTCTATCTTTATACTAATAATTTATTAATTTACAAACTTTTGATCTTAATTAAATCTTTTTCAACTCTTATTTCATTTTCACCACCTTTTCTTACGCACACTCAAATTTCTTGGCTTTCCCTCTTTAGTTACTTCTACGATGAGTTCCAGCCATAAAGAGTTTTCTATGAGTATCATTAGACATTCCAGTACATAAGATAATCAAATTAGTTTACCGCTTCGATAACAGGTATTATACCAGCTCGCCAATCCTAGAAGCAGGGTAAGCTTAACTAAGACAAGAGGGAAAGTTAAGGATGTGCATCATGTGCTTGCTGCAGTACTTTTTCACCATTGCTTTGTTCTGAATTGAGTGCACTGAAGACTTGATCCTAATTTGAATCATGGTGCGCATTGGCACAGTGGTGGAGGTGTCACAGTGACGAGCCGGTCGCCTCTTAGGCCTACTAAGCCTGTCATCACTCTGAGGATGGTGAATTGGTACCAGAGAAATCTGGTAAAGATAACTAGCACTGACTTGTTGAACTGTGATTGACTCAGGTCACTGTATAGATGAGGCGCGCATTCAACCACCTCCACGACAGCATGTGGAACACGAATGTGTTGGCGCATCCCGTCACAAAGGATTGATCAACGCCAAAGAATATCTTATCTTATCCATTCCAATTCGAAATTATGCAATTCTTTATGCATGAGTGAAAAAATTTGAGTTTCTCTTAACTACTGACCTTCGATTTGAGGCTCTGATTGAATGCTCCACGAAATATCAAAGTTGTAAAAAAACACAAATCGGAAGAACATTCATGAAAATGAATGCGGCTTGCGTTCACAATACTATACTTTTTCTGAAACTTATGGATTTCGTTTTCGTTCAAATCGAAGTACGAGAAAATGTGTGGATGGAAATGTGCTTGATATTCTACTGACGGCTTAACAGCGTACAACGTCATCTACAACAACGTCATCAATAAGTTTTTACGATTTCGATACACCCAGTATCATATAAGTGATCATGGAAAATTCGTTGGTGTTACACTTAATTGCTAGTAATCTATCAACAGGTTTTATTCTAAGATGATCAATTTGACCGTATTCATGGAGGTCAACAAATGAGCGATAGTCTTACTGTAGTCTCAGATTCGAACCTGTACGAAATAGTTACCAATTATTTTTTATAGGAAGCTTACAAATTACAGAATATAAATAGATTTTAAAAAATAATAGAAAAGAATCACTGCTATATTATTTTGATCTTATGATCTTTTGAGAAAAAAAAAACTAAAGCAATTCTAACGCTATTCAAATAAGGCAGTGGTTCAGGTCAACGATTTGCAAGAGGAATCGGAAAAAGGTAAACAAACGATCAGCTGATAAAATCGATAAGACACCGACTGTCCTGTCATTCGGAACATTTCGTTCTGTTGTGTCTGTTATCGATTACCATAACAGTAAGAGTTACTGGACTGGCATTACAGAGTTCAAATTAAGCGAACTGTACAGCTGAATAAGTTGGACACCAAGCAATCAGAAGACTCGGAAGAAGCTGAATCAATTCATTCAACAAACATATTCTGCATTTGATGAGAATAAGACGCTAATAAGCAAAAATCAAAAACAACTACAGATTCATCGTTGAAATGAAAACTCTAACAACAATCTATCAATATTGACCTCATCGATACCGTAATCTCTTATTGATTTCACGGATTCTTCTGCAGTTAATCAAATTTGTAAGCAAAAAAGGCGCTGCTTAAATGTAATGTGAGATTTGAATAATAGTAATTATTATATCCAGACGATGACCAGTTAATGAGGAAATTGGTAACCTCAAGTGGGACTTGAACCCGTTCTCTAGTGTGCTACCGATAGCACCACTAGGATCGTTGTTGTGTCGTCACTCACTGCTTCACTTGTTGTATAGTTTTCTACTAAATGTACTTGTCTGAATAAATATAAAGTTTGATAAAGGGAAAAAAAACTATACTAGGACTATGGATCAAATCAAGAAGGATCAATCTTTTCAAGCTTCGAGAAGATTATAAGCTTATACCTCTTTGAAATAATTATTTTATGAGTGAGATTTTGAGTTTTTGCTAAGGTTGCGAGTCTTGTGATTAACTCATCTATGTGCGGTATTAACATAATAGCATTATTAGTTATTGTACTTAATGAAAAATAAAAAATACAACGGAAATGTCAAAAGAGATTCACCTAGGTTAAGGAATAATGTAAATAAAAATAATTCTATTATACATTTAATAGTAATAATAATAAAAAAACTCAATGGATAAGACGGTACGAATGCCGATGAAGTGAATAGAAAAAGATTCGCAATACAAGTAAACTGTAACTAATTACAGTACGAAATTTAAATACACGAAAAAAAAAATCACTGGCCGATAAGAGGAGTTGTAGGAGGCATAATTGTTCCTCAAATAGTTCACTGACTATTATGTTGTACAAATTAGTTAAAATTAGTAGTTGTACTGAACATTGTGACTCAGTGCGTGGGAGCAAAACGAATGATGTGACGACGAGCGCCATCGCCATAGAACGATGTTACGTGACTTTTTCAGAAACATCACTCAGCTGTTTAGCGTCTTCTGAAGTATGTGAATGGGTAACCAGAAAGA
Organism: Dictyocaulus viviparus; assembly: GCA_000816705.1. Taxonomy (NCBI): domain Eukaryota; kingdom Metazoa; phylum Nematoda; class Chromadorea; order Rhabditida; family Metastrongylidae; genus Dictyocaulus; species Dictyocaulus viviparus. Next base: position 376,986 of record KN716183.1, read on the forward strand.
CTATTGGGAGATGAACACCATTATTCATCTTAAGAGGTAGAATTGCATTCAATCATAACGACGATATCACGTTGAGGAATGATTTGCGGCATGTCCCACAACGATTGACCAACGTGAAAACCATCACTTATTCTGTCTCATTAACGAATTTCTTACTGAGAAAAGACATTATGTTTTTACTAAAATGAGGTTTTTGAGGAGTATTTTTCACTAATAGCTTGAAGCTTTATTATGATTCTGGCTTGACTTTTTCACCACTTTCTATTGCTGCTCTACTACATATCAAAGGCCGAATAGACACAGCGAAATTGAGGCTTGATAGCATATATGTTGGTTCGAGTCCGACACCAGCCAACGAAACCTTTCAACTTTCAGTAACCGTTGAATTTATAGCAGAATTATCTGGGAAACTGAATATCTTTTGAGTAGCATTGGCGCCTTAGGCGATACTCGCCTCAAAATCCATTGAATCGAAGATCTTTAACTTAGTGTATTACTGATTGAAATGTAAAAGACCTCACTATGTGATCCCTCAATTTTGTGCTTTACTCAGCAACGTGGCACATTCAAATACGTTTCTTTCTCAGCCAGTTGTTTTTTTTCTTAATATTTAGAATGTTTTTCGAACATTTTGATAAACAACTTACGATGAAAGCATATGTAAACATCTTTTAAGTGTATTTTTAAATGTGCCATCAAAATTTATTTTTGTATCGGAACGATTAAGAAAAAGCTATTCAATGCAGTAAAATTCGATATCCTCGAATAAATACTCAACATTTGCCTCATCTACAGAAATTCTATATCGTTTTCCTCATCGATGAAACGTTCAACGTTATCTTTATATCTACCGAGCTCTGTTTTTATCACATGACTAGCACATTAACTTGAAATGCAAACGTTTTGCTTCTTCCTCTTTTGTGAGTTCATTTATGAGTGATGAGTTTCTTTAATAATAGAGACGACTAGAATGAGCACATAAAAGAAAACGATTATGTAGAACTATAAATAAATCATAGCGGATAAAAAAAAAGCTGAAAAATAGCTTACTGTCGAAAATCTTAAAGCGTGTGAACTCATATTAAAATTTGTCAATCATAGAAAATCTATTGTGGCTCAACGTTAGAGGTAGTGACTCGTATAAGGTGTTGTTCACTGCCGTTCTGTTTGCTGAACTTCTTGACATCGAACGACGACAAAATCAGTGAAAAAATTCAGATGCACTTAGAACTTTCGTAAATGTTCTTAGCACAACGTGAACAAAGTTTTCGACTAGAATATAACAATAATAATTTACTATATAATAACAAAAATTTTCTAACTAAATGCTACGACAAGCTGCAGACTCATTTGGAACATGTTATTTAAAACGAAAAGAAAATAGCTACCGTATTGACTGAATAAACCTCACCGTAAGCCAAGTTGGTCAAAAATGAATAACATAAAATAGGGAAAGCTTTGTCGTCGATCAATATCTGTTGCTGTCGCCTTCGTCTTCAATACGATATCCTCAAGCGGATCAAATACGAACCTGTTCTTCACAGTTACTTGAGTTGACCATTCTTTACAATGTCAGTGCTGTTTACATCTTACTCATTTTCCTCTGGTACCAATCTTCCGCCCCCGAAGGGATGGTGGGCATAGTTGGCTCTGGGTTCGGTCGTGAACCTGATTCAGGGTCTGCGTATCACTACGTCATATGCACCGCTACGCCACAAGTTCTAAGAATAAAAACTAAAAAAACCTAAAAATAGCTCAACCATAACATCGCAACTTTCTTGCACATTCTACGGATTCTAAGGGATTACGGATCTACGGACACATTCTAAGGGAAAGTGATAATGAGCTAAAGAAACGGAAATATCATGAGAGAGGTAAACACTTCACTGAAGACTCAACTGACTGAGGGAATTTAACTCGAAGTAATGAACCAATTATCAGAGCGTATGATATCTTTATTCTTAGCAATGCTAACAAAATAACTGATTCCACAAAAATTATTAGTCTTCGAACAAAAGGAAAGCGGTCTATTGAGGAAAACATGTGAATGCAAATGAGTGATACCTTCTATGACGGTGCACTCATTGTTATGTTGTTGGTCAAAAGCTGTACAAATTTTGAGGATTGATTCTTAATAAATTGCAAGAAAGCTTCAAAGCGATATCTATTGTTCAATCAGAAGACATATGAGAGCTGTGGGAAATAAAAAAACAAATATGCATTAAGAAAATTCCAATCGTGAACATTAGCTACGTACGATGATGTTGGTCGTGAAGAAGACCGATTCGTCTTAAGCGTTCAGACTTTAAAGCTTGCACGAGAAAAATCAATAACAAATATAATAGTAGATCGTTTTTGAAAACGACTATAACGTAGGCGTTAAAAAAACTAAAATGAATAATTATTAAGAGGAAAATTTTAATAAAGAGGGAAAATAATGAGCACAATAGAAACAAGAAGAGGAAAATGATTGAGTTCCTAGAGTCAAAGAAGCAATAATGAGTCAGTTATACTAAAATCGCTTAACTCATTAAGAAATAACGTTTAGCAAAAAAAATATGAGATTTTAATTATTTTCAAATTAAAAAAATCAATATGAGGACAGAACTGAGAAGAATCTAGAGTATTTTTTATAAAATTGAGGAAGGTTATCATAGTTGTTTTAGAAAACCTCAACAACAATTTCTTGTTTGTAAACAATTTGAAAGTAGAAAAATCGTTGAAAAAGAGGAAAACTAAAAAGAGTCAACTTCATTTCTAGGACTGATATTGATCGATAGATGAAAAAACAATCAATAATAAACAAAATAACACTATGTTTTATTATTGATTAAAAGATGACGAAAATTTTTTAATATTGTAAAGACAAAAAAGAAAACTAAAATAAAATCTCCCGTAGCTTCTTCAATTTATGATGAGTTACACTGAGGCTAGAGAAAAAGTGCTGTTGAAGTTTGTAGTCATGGTTGAATACGATTATTGGTAGCTTTCCATAATTTTTTTTTTCAATATCGCAAAAGTGCTTGTTTTTTCCTCAAAGCCGACTCCAAATAACCTCAATTCACTCTCTGCCTCTTTATTTTAGTGTTGCCAGGAAAATATTACACATATATGTATGTAATATACACATGTATACATATACATGCATATGTACATTCACATATACACATACATATACAAGCGTGT
>KN716183.1:391845-412241 GCA_000816705.1 Dictyocaulus viviparus
TTTGTAGTTGGGTAAACCGAAAAAGGGGTTTTGAAATTCAAAAACCCCTTTTACGGGTTACCAACAAAACAAAAACAAAAACTAAAAAAGCTATCTGAAAGGATGTATAAGCAAAGAAGGCTAGAAAATCATTAGCGTGTAAAATAACCCGTATAGAAAAACAGAAAGAAAAAAAAAGAATGAAAGGTAGAAAAAAAGACGAACTAATCATATTTGATCGTTTCAGCTTTTTTAGAGAGTTTTTTTACCGTAAACATTATAAAAATAGCTGAAATAAGAAACGCTACGATGATAGCGAGATTTGGTGGTGAACTCCATGCAATTGGTGCACAATCTAAATGTGCCGCATCACAAATATTCCATGCAACCATGTTGATGCACAAATGAAATATCTGAAACGACGATCATACTAAGAACGTACGGCTTGAAAGCACTAAATTTAAATCTGGTTTGATGGCAGTACGGTAATTGTTGACCTACCTGATGTCCGTAACCGAATATATCAAATACACCAGGTGCGAAACGTTCAGGTACATGTCCACCCATAAAAATTCCACTTATTAATAGCCAATGAAAAGCTTTTGTATGTAAAATGAGTGAGGTATCAGAAGCTGAATGTTCATTCTGAAACAAAATTCTATTATGGCTTTTCTTTTCAAAAGTATCCTAGAATTATGTATTCGTTCAAATAAGTCACGAAATCCGCGAGGTATGATATGAAATGAAACGGGGGAGGAAAGGAAAAAATGAGGAGAATTCTGGCGTTGATCAATCCGTATTGAGGTAAACGCTGACCCGATGCATTCGTGCTCATTGTGATATCATTAAAGTGATTGAATTGAAACTTTGTTTGTATAATAACTTGAATTGACCAGATTCCACAAAGTCACGGCTGTTTATCTTTCAGAATCTCTCTTCCCGTAATCAACCAATCAGCCGAGAGATGTTGGGTCAGGTGGGTGTGAGGGCAACAGCGAACGCAGTTCGCTCCAGTGTCTCACTCTCACACCACCACTCCACCACGCGTCCTCATCTACATTTATAGGTATTCCATACATTTTTGTTTATTTATCCCTTTTCATTATGGACTCTCATACCTAACATGTTCATTTTCTGCCTCTTTCATCATTGCATAATTAGATAAATATAAGAAAAATTTAGTGTTTTAACAAACGGAAAACTTACTAGGTAACGATCAAGAAGCGGTACGTAGACCCAAACCGCTAAGCAAAAACACGTAGCCATTTTTAGCTTATCTCTCCATGGCCATTTTGGTCGACAAACTAATAAATAACAACTGGAGAAGAACTGTAGAACGAGGGCAATGAACAGAAGTGATAGTAAATATGTCTGAAAAACAACAAAAACTGAAATGTTATCAGCGAAAAAGCTTAGAGAATTATATGAAGCTCGTGATATAGATTTTCTTATAAGAATATCCACTAAACAATCAATACCTATGTTTTGAACAGCACCAACACTTCTTCCTCTTCTATTTTAATGCCGTATATACAATACACATATAAATAATGTATAGTCTTTGCGAAAGAAATATAAATAATTGATGCTTAAGATAAATAACGTTGAGGTTCAATGAAGGAATAAACAAAATCGTCCCGATTTGATAATACTTTCCTACGATACCAATTTGTAAAACAACATAAGTGTTTTTTTTTAAATAAAAAAAAACAGGCTTTTCTTGACTTCATTAGTTTGTTAAAAGATTTCAGTCTTGTCCCGTTTTGTTTACTCTTGTTTTTTTTTCGAAAATTTGAAAACATATCGATTTTTCACGAAGCATACCATATGGCCTAGAAGAGACATCTCCGAACCGCAGCTGTATCGTTGTAGTCCAATAGAACAACCAAATAAAGCAATACCGGAAAAATCAATAAGAAACCAGAAGATGTGATCATGTAAGGATCGTGAGTGCTAAAATTTTCCACGAGAAGCTTAATATTGTTTTCTTTCATTGAATGCATACGAGTTGATATTACTGAATGAATAGAATTAATCACTAAACGAAAGTGTTCATCTTCATCCCCGCCACCACACGCGCATAAAACAGCTGAGGATTTTGAGGAATACAACTTAATTACTGGATATAATCAATCAATCGTTTTAGGAAAACATATTCATGCAGCAAGTAACGGTCATGATGCAAATGGGATGAGATGAATTTTAAGCGATTTTTCCTCTAAAACTATCCGGACGTAGCCTTAATAGGGTAGAAGAGGTATATTCAAGTGTGAGAGAGAATGAACCAGTCGTATTCTTCGATGGAGATTTCCCTACTTTATCGACTCGCTTTTGAGTCCAATAGAAGCTTCAGATCATAGATCATAATCTGTTTAATGAGAGTCACTCCATTCAAAAAGCTGTTCTATGCATTTGATACCGGTAAAATTCACATTCCTCAACGCTAGGAACTGCTTACATCTATTTTATTTATTGTTATTGTTTTTGTTTTCATTGGTCTCAATTGTATCAAGTAAACAAAACGAACCAATAAGTGTGCAAAACTTGACGCAAGCAGTAACATTATGACGCCAGAGTAAAGCACCAATATTGGAAGTCGTGGAGCAGATGATAGAAGCTCCGGAAGAAAATAGAAAGCACTCAAATAGACAACTGGTACAAAATGAGTCCAAACATTGATCTATAATTACGTAAATTTTGATGTCGTTTGTTATCATTGATGTCATTGTTTGTTATTGTCACTCCTAACTCATTTACATCTATTTACCCCACTGATAATAATGTGATCCTCTATGAGTCTAAGAATACGACATTGCAGTGTATCATCATAATAAGTCGAATGGAAACTCCATGTTTGATCTATAGAGCTAATTTAAAAGCGCTTCTTTTAGCTGTGTTTCTTCTTCTGAATATAGGGAGGTAATTATATTTTACTTTGAAATGATATTAAAATCTCTGCAATTATGCTGAATTGACCGCAAAACTCGGAACCTCAGATAGGACTGGAACCCACACCTACAGATATTCGATTTGCCGATATCTCTTCTTGCGGCTAACTCAGCATAATGACAGTATAGGGAGGTTTTTTTTTGCTGAAGCAAAATTCCTTACACATATTATCAGTCTATTCGACTCCGCCTTGTGTATGTCAATAAAAAACATACTGTAGCCAAAAGTTTTCTGTAATTCATTGCCTCCGGCACGGCAAATACATTTATTAGGCTTTATTGTTTTTGTTATTGTTTTCTAGGAGGATGTCAGACTCTTTTGAGTACTAATTAGTGGATAAAATTAATGTTGTGCCTACAAATGAGATATGTGCATGCCGTTACCTTAGTGAGTTTTGAGTGATTATTGATCTAGTTGAAGGAAAAACCGATCAATTTTAGAAACTCTCAGTGATTTGAGTGACGTAACAAGTTTGAAGTGCTTACAAATGTAATTACTTTTTATGATAGCAAGAAATTTTCCTATAATGAGGGTTTGTAATGAATCCGTAATTATGCAAAAACATGAATCTATTCAGACTAAAAGCTGCAATTCTAGGACGATGTCCAGAATCGAATTGACAATGAGGATCTTTTTCCAACCCGCCAATTGTTCCTCTGCATAAATATAAAGTTTTCTTAATATACTTGAAATTAGTGCGAGGTTACAAGGATACTGTAATTGCTTCTAGCTAATAATCTACAGAATCGAATTCAATAGGTTTGGGTGATATAATAAGAACGCAACTTGACGATACCTCTATACAGATTGTGAGGTTCTAAGTGTTAGTTGGAGGTTTTGTTTTCGTTAGAACGGCGTAAATTTAATCACAAAATGAACCTCTTCATTCGCATTTGAAGAAGAGACAATGCTGCTAAGCTGACGTTACGAGTAGGTCATAAATTTTAACGTGAGGACATATTGGAATCGATAGAAGAAATTATTGAGAAATTTCGTTTGTCCTCATTTTGATCAAATATTATATAGCTTTTCCACACTCTATAGTACTTTTTTACTGAGTATGATTAAGCCATACATATTTTATGAGGTTATGTGAGAGTTACATAAGCTTTTTATACAGCTTATCCGTATGAGGTATCACAATTATCTATTCAAAAACCAATTCAAATAGCTTTTTCTTTAACACTTTGTTTGAAATATTGCTAAAAATATTCTTAATTACTTCAAAAAAAACTTGGTTTACTTCTATAATGAAAGTAAGCAGCTTATTGGAAAAATCTGAATTGTTATCGATTATTCTACTAGTTGAACGCAGTTCTACTATAGTTCAGTTTTTAAGCTTGGTAGCAGTTGACTCATTGGTGAGGTAAGAAAAACTTAACTCGCTTGCATCATATTCGAACTTTGCGTATTGATGTCGATCATCCTAATACTGGGCACTACGAAAAATGAAAAGCCATTCGAAATTGTAAACAAGATAAACATCGATGCGAGGAAAAAAAACTGTTGAGTACTAAGTTGCGTAAGACTAACCAACTCATTATGAGTGAAAAATGCTGATTTATAATAATAGAAAACAGGTTGATTGAGTGGACGATATCCCTTAATGATATGATTTCGTTTGAGGAGTTGTGGTATTTCAGCACTTGTAAGCATTTCTGGATTCTGCTAAAAAGAAAACAGTAAACAACTTGAAAATATTTAGCATGAAAATAATGTACAGTACTGTGGTAAAGTAATAAATCTTAATAACATTACTAATAAAATACATCATATAACATGAAATTGTTTTTCGTCCTCCATCATGCACCACACAGAAAACGCTTGTTGAAAAACGATGTAAAGAAGAAACAAGCATAAATATAAGAGGTAATGAGTTAAAAAAGAGGCAAATGATTTCATATATTGTTATTTGTTCTAATGATGTTTTATTTGTTTTCGATTGTCTCACTCTAATAAAGCGAAATGAGTTCACTAATGCTCTAGAGCTAAGCTTACAAGAATTTTTCAACTTGGCATCCGTATGGATTATCAAACAGAAAAAGAACGACATGCATTGATAGCAATGCAAGACTCGATGAAAAGAAACAGGACAAAGGTAAACATCTATCAGTACAAGATTGCTGTTCATCCTGATGAGTTTCATATGAAATTCACTCTATTGAGGAGGAATACGGTAACATAAATGCATACGTTAAGAGTATTTGAGTGACCTCTTCGATTGAGTAACGAAACGCAGAATAACGGAAGGATTGCTGTGTTGATGGAAGATGAATGGCATTGTGAACGAATTCATGCAGAACCCAATATATGGTTGTTCATGCATTAATCATTTACGTAAAAGAAAAAAAAAACTCGACAAAATCCCTCTTTTTTCCAATGAAGAGTCATTGAGGCAATCAATAATTATGCAAAGTTATACGTTTAGAATCGATAATGACAAGTTAAAAACCAGATAAAAAGTACGCATGTACTCGTAAAGCACATAATGGATAAGCTGTCACTGATATTCCAGAGTTTTCCTCCTTAGCTTCATAAGATTTTTCCTACCGTATTCATCTAGTAATTAGACTTATTCTGATGAATAATTTATTGCTGTGGAATAGGAAAAAAAAGGCTGAATACTAAAAATATTGCAAAAAATACCTTTGTTGGAGGTGTTTATTTCTTATGAGGAGTTTATGTGCTATGGAAAACTATACACTATCAATTTTTATTGTATTCATTATAGCGAAGCCTCGTAAGGAAGAGGTTAATGACAATGAGGAGGTGAAGTATCGTGAACTACCGTATGTAACTTGGCGTGTTATTATAAAAAAATGAACAAAACCAAACGTAAGCCTTCACCTGTGACGTTTTGAGGTCTTAAATCTATACACAAATTGTTATTCGAGAGCTTTTTTTCAAATATCCTCAATGAGTTAGGCGCAAAACTTGAAACCTCAGTCGTGACTTTCTTTATAAAAGACATTATTGTATTCTATCATTACATCACATAGACTACTACGGTGTTTATGCGTTTTGAGTTAAATTTTAATTAAAGAAGGCTTTGAAATTAGTAAACAGTAAACAAATCGTACATCGGGAGATCAGCTTAAGCAATGACGTCATTTTATACGTGAAAACTTTTTAAAGTTATTCTAATTTGTTTCTACTTGGGTGGTCGAAAAGTGATTACGGTTTACTCATTGTCGAAATTCATCGTTTTATATTAAAATAAATTCTGCTTTAAATGACGTACTACTTACTGTTTATTTTATACTTATTTTAGGCTATGAAAAGTAAGTTAGACAACAAGCGAAATTGAGGGATTATCTCATTTGAGTTCAAAAATATCTGCCTCAAAGCAGTGACAATTCACAACATCAACAACGGAAACTTGAAGTGGAAACTACTAACGAACGTACAGTTAGTACAATGATTCTCTAAGATATTCAGAAAGAATGCGATAGCTTTGTAGACGAGGAACGTAGTAGCCGGACAGATTAGGATGACAAAGGCGAATCAGTTGCGATTATCAAAGCTGATCTTGATAAAACTACATAAGATGTTGCAGAAAAACTCATCGTCGTTCTACGATTGTTCGTTCATAGATTTGTGGCAAATTGTTTGAGGTTAAACACCTCAAACGGTTGCTTCAAGATCTCACCGCATGTCTTAAGCTGTAGATATACTTGCGTCAAATTAATACTGTAATAGCTAGAAAACGTGCTTTCAAGTGGTGGCTGTTTATGGAGGAGGCGAAATATACGAGATTCATAGCGTAATAAGCTTCATGTTTTTTCAGATAAGTAGATGTACATTGAACAAACTCGTACTGTGCTTCAGTACGTAACTCAGGACTGTCGGATCTAGTAGCATAGGAGGTTCAATCGATTTGTCATGATAAAACGTTGGGGTTATCAGAATAACATTTACTGAAGTATTGATGGAAACTGTGATACTACCAATATTCAGGAGTGTTGTAGGTGATGTTAATTGTTACTTAGAATGAGGAATAACAAAATTTTCACTCGTTCCTTGAAACTGCGATAAATTTCATAGAGAGAAATCGCTAACCACGTGAAGCATCGGTGACTTGACTGCTTAATATCGATGGTCGTACGAATAACATCATACATCTAAGCTTTTGAAAAGCTTTAAGATAGGATAAAAAGTGTGATAATGATAAGAATAGCTATGATAACAAGAAAAAATAACTACTTAGTACACGATAGGGTCAGGAAACAGAATAGAACACGATTAAAGTTTGCTTTCTTTGAATTCCTCTGGCTTAGGATTCGATTATCACTCAATATTCCATTAGTTCGTCACAATTACGTAAATCCCTCACTCCGTTTAACCTCAATAAAAAGTGACAATTCATTAATTCAACGTTCAACCTTATGGCATCATTCTAGAATTATTCGTACAATTCAATATTTTTCATTGATTCTTCAGAAACTCATCAAAATTAGGCCCAACTACTCTACTATATTTTACCTCATAATTCCTCAACATGAGTATATTCAGAAAATTACACCCTATTTAATTTTATTACTTTTATCATATAAAGAATGAGTGAGTCAATTTACTAAATCGTTCAGGAAGAAAAAAAACTAATAGTAAATAGATTGAAGCAAAGCCATTGAGCTTAACTAGTAATGACGTCATAGACAAATGTCAAATTGATTTCAATTTCATTAAGAATGGGAAAAAAGTTCCACGAAAAATAACACAGAAAAAGAAATCGTTGATTAAAAATTCATGTAAAAAAAACATGTAAAATTCATGGAAACTCAAGTGCTCAACTGAAGCTTAAGCTTTAAATAACAAAAGAAAGTGAATATATTTAAGCTTTAAAGATTAAAAAATCAATGAAAGCCTCAATAGATCAACAATACCCTCGAGGGAAAATCGATAAACTGCTCATAATATGGCATTATTATATTTACTTGATTATACGAGTAACATACATGTAAAGATTCAAATAAGATATTCTTAAGGAGGAAGATGGAACTCATTTAATAAAATTATACAAATGCTAGAAAAAATTAATAATTATTGATTATTTTGTAAAAGTAACAAAAATAAAGAAATATTACGTAAAATTATAAAGTGCTTAATAAAGTTTTTTTAGTTCAGCATGTTTTTTTAGTAATTTGTACGAATGTTATGTGGAAAAAAATTGATACAAATTCACCAACTGAGATTGAACCATCGACCGTATGAACGCTAGAATTACTTTTTCCGAATAACATCATCTCTTACAAAAAAATATGTTTGTTAAACGGTATGCTTTTCGTTCATCCTCAACAGAAATCCAATATATTACAAAAAAATTATACCATATTTAATTTCTAAGTATAAAATTTTATTCCTTTCACATTTTCTGAAGCGATATGCTGTCGAAAAGTATAAAAATACTACGGTAGTAATCGATTGTAGGTCAAGCTGAAAAACTATCTACAATTATTTCATCATGCCTAAGTAATCAATAAACAACTCTGAAGATCAATATAAATAAATTGTATATTTTAGTAGATATTAAAAAAAGCAATATGACTGAAATATTAGCAAAATTATTTAGAATACAACTGATTGCACGGTAGATTCCTCATTTTAGTGACGTTGAGGTAGTTGTAGAATTGAGAAACTCAGGGAAAAAAGTTACGATTCAAATGAGGATGATTATGAGGTGACACACTCCAAACTTGTCTCAACAAAACTGACATGTCTCAATAAACTGAAAAATAAAAAGTCTTCATAGAAATGATGACAAGTATAAAACTGATTATTGATTAGTTAAAATTAACTCTCATGGAGGTTATATCCTTCTACTAGCAAATTTTCTAACGAGATCACCATAAAATCGATCAATAGAGGAATGTAGAGGTAGGAAACAATTGGGAAGCGTCACGATGAGTAACGAAAAGCTTTGAAAGCTCTAGCGTTTGGTTATTTCAGTGATAATTGTATAGCTATTGATTTTATGAAGCTGATGAACAATTTATCGTCTGAAAACAATTTGACTCCTTTCATTGGTTTGAAACTCAAAAAATCTCATGATATGTAGCTATTTGAGGAGTTAGTCGATTTACTGGTAGAAGTTTACAGCTGCGTTGAGTTGGATTTTGAATCCAAAAATTTCTGGATCAACAATATTTAGCTTTAATGAAAAACTTAGGAAAAGAAATAAGTGATGACGTGTTACATTTGAAAACTAAGGACATATTTTTACATTATTTTTTTTATAAAATTAGAAAAGTAAACAACTGGATCGGAACAGTACAATTTAAGTATGGTATAGTATTTCACGATTATTCAGCGATGATTAGTATTCCAATGAATCAATTCTTGAATAAGTTATCAGAATTCCTACGTAACTCAGTGCTTAGGGGTGAGTCAACGAAGATTTATTCGCCAGTTTGATTCCTACTGAAGCATCATAAGCTTCATAATTATCAAATCGGTATTGAAAACATGTGAGTGGATAAAAAATACTGGTTGAATGAAGACTCTCAAGCAGTAACTCATCTTAGAGGTTGGATTCTAATGAATCAATTCTTCAATAACTTATCGGGATTCCTACGTTACTCAGTGCTTAGAGGTGAGTCAACGGATATTTATTCGCCAGTTTGACTCCTACTGAAGCATAATAAGCTTCATATTTATCAAATTGGGATTGAAAACATGTGAGTGAATAACAAATACTGATTGAATGAAGACTCTCAAGCTGTAACTCATCATAGAGGTTGGATTTTAGAACAGATCTCTTGAGAATTCTTGATGATATCGAGTGTAAAACTCATCGGCTAAGAAAAATATTTACAAATTGATAACGACAAGCTTTATTTATCTTCTAGCTTTTCATTTTTAAATCAAATAGTATCATTCATTTCGTATTCACGTGAATCCATTTTGTTAATTTCATCGAAAATTTCTCCTTTTACAGACATATGCTGGTAAAAATTTAAATGTAATTTTTATAGAAAATTTTAATAGAAATGAATTCAAGCAGAAAATTTATTCAATCAGTTAGATTTTTACAAGTATTAAGTTATTATTTTTTTTCAAAGCACAGGCTCTTGTGAGTGTTTGAGGGATTCCTTTTGAACATTTCAATATGCCAGATTTGATAACTTGATATGAGGTATATTTCTGATGCTTTTGAATTCTGAAGCAAAAAAACGTCGCTGTTGATAACGACGGCGGCATCGTCCACAGAAGATTTGATCGATTGTCGTCTCTAGGGATTCTGAGTTTTCCATCTAGACTCATATTGATTAAAATCGTTTCCATATAGCAAACATATTAATGAATGATAATAATAAGGTATTTTTCCTCATTTTCATGAAGGAAAACTACTACGGCTCTTTAAAGCTCGTTCGACAAACGACTCTTGCTTATCAATGAGGAAAAAACTGTTTACTTTCTTCCTTAACAATAAGTATGCATACTTTTGTTAATCACAGTATTACTAATGAATTGGTAATTTACAATCTATGCCTCTACTATATTGAATTAATCATAAAACTCATGGCCTCAGGCATTTAAACTCGTATTTCTCTTTTTTGTTACAATTTCATCCCATTTAACGGAAAATTGAAACGGCTAGAAAATTAAGATGTAATGAAAATGTTTGGATTGGTACTGATAATAATAAAAATTACTATAAAATAAAAATGCCAACTGAGTTTCAAAAACCTCAATTGCCTTAAAAATCTAAACATTCATGACGACAAATATATCTATTATAACAGAACGAATATTTGTAAATGCTGGTTCGAGTCTCGAGAGAAACTGAGGCTCCGAGTTTTGCGAGTTTAAATGCCAGAGGACATGAGTTTTTAAGGACTCTAAATTGTTAAAAAACAAATAATTGTTGAAATTGTAGACGCTTCACATAAAATTTTAATGTTACAAAAGTAGTTAATAAAAATTTTAACTATTGATCAGTTAAAATAAATCAGTAATGTAAAAGTAGAATGAATTCGTCAGAAACTAACTCATTCTGAATCATAAAACTCAAATTATTGAGTAAAATTTACTCATGATTGACATTATGCGATCGGCTTCTAATTACAGTAACCCTCTCTGCTACCTGTCGAATACCGTATACAGCACGCATCATTCCTGTTGAAATCAACGATGATACTGATTGCTTAATTTTTATACAGTTTTCGTCGATGAAAAATTTAATCCTCTCGGATGTTTCCTGCCGTCTCCTCATTTTTTTTTCTCCTCAATGAGTTATTCTTATCATTTACCTAACCAATTATTTCCTGAGAGGGTACATTGGTAAAGACTCATTAAAAACCTCATTATTACTGGTTATAAGCTGTTGACGACACCATACTAGTAAGCATGCGCTCTGTAGTTGATGTAAAGCGTCATCAACGATATTAATATGAATAATTCCATTTTCTGTGTTGAACGAGAGCATCGACCTCGACCTTTCTACCTCAATCTTTTCAATGGGATTGAGCAGTTTTTTATCAACCTGAAAACCTCTAAACTCTAAGCCTCATCAAGTTTTTAACGTAAAGTCAACGCGTTCAATGTGTTGTTAAAATGTATTAAAACACCATTTGAAGTTACAATTTTATTTTTATATGAAATAACTTTTTCCTCTTTTTTTCATTATTATTTCAAAATACCATGGGCAATTTTCAAGGTAGATTCTTCTTGTTCAAAGAGCATTGGAGTATTCATGTTATGGAAGTAACCAGTTTATGAGTTTCCTTTCAAGCGAGTTGTTCAACAGTAATGAGGTAGAGTCAACTCAATTCTAGTTGTGTTTTACTGAGCTTTTCTTAGCCGAAGTTGTCGAAGTCCTGATAAACCCTAAGATTGTAGTTGATTAAATCCTCCTCAGTTGAACGATAAGGAAGCTTGTTTTTTGCACTTATGTACTGTATTGTAGGTAGTCCTGTTCTGCTCCAGCAACTTCTAGAATACCGCTGTTTATCTTGAAATTATAGACAAATATAAGCTTGCTTGTTGATCGGATTACAATTGACCTGATTAGCAATCGGTATCCGTTAGCTGAAACGTGCTGCGGAATCGTATTATCCTCAATGTGTACTCAGCTCGTATCATCATATGTTATTGAACTCAAAAATAAACCTAGATAATATACTAGAAATAGTTCAAATATGTTTAGATGCCCTCTAATCTGAGGAAATTCTAATGGAAGCCGCAATGTGAGGTTGCGTTTCAACCACACGACTTTGTCAACCTGTTCAGTTAGCGGTTTGATAAGAGTAAAATCGAGTATTCAATCCGAAAAAATGTTTTTTGAATTTCGAATTGATTTGATCTGCTCCGTATAATCCGATATGTTACGATTATAACTCAATGCAAATCTAACTCCTATTATGAAGCACTCGAATTTAAGACGGACAGCACTTCTTTGCTGACAGTACTTGATATTTCTGAGTGCTTTCCACACTCCAATCGATATCACATTCGTTTTGAAGTCTCTAACAATACTATTATGCTAATTTTTTTCAATTATAAAATGATTTTATAACACACCGATGAAAAATTATTTCAGTTGGACTGAACTAATTCGCTAATAATGTTTACAATTTGAATTTTACAACAAATTTTTAAAAAGTGAACTAAAATAAAGGAGGGAATTTAAAATTGAACTCGAAATGTGATTTATAAAAAAACATGGAGTCTATCGAGAGGAAGAAATTGATCCAGAAAGAAGAAATGTCATAGTCAGTGCTGAACGCTTCAATTTGAATATGATGAGGAAAAGTTTCTCTATCGTGTCAACAATACTGTTTACAACTTAGAAATAAACAAATTATCAAAATGTAAACAACAAGTAGGATAGAAAATTCACAAAAATCTCTATTTCATTTATTCAAAAATATGATGTTTTTAAAAAAAAAAGATGTTAGCCGAAGAATCGATGCTGCCGCATTGCGAATGGCACTGAAATGAAACAAAAATTTCGGACGTCGATCGATATTAGGAGATATTCATCCAGAAATAATTGTATTTTCAAAAATATTCAAATTAAGAGGAACATCCTCATACAGTATACATGTCCTATTTTTGGCGGGAAGAATAATTCAAATCAAAATAAATGAAGAAGAATTGACCAGCGTCACAAGTTGAACCAGTCAGTAGATTCTGGATATCTGAAGGTGGTTATCCAATTGAGTATTTCGTCAACAGTGAGGTTCGCGGATGACGTTGTGAAATAAATATCATCCTCAAAGAGTTTAAAATTTATCTAATCTGATGATTCACCAGGAAAATGGTATTGAACTATTAAATTTACAACAAAATTTTTAAATTATTACAGTACTCATGACGATATTTCAACTGGTGACTCCTTCTAACCAATCAACCTCAAAAAGTTGTCCAGAAATAAGTAAGTGCTTTAATGATTTTAATCCTATAATTTTTATTAACAAATTTAATAACAAATTAAAAAAATATTTCATTTATAGGAGACCGATGAAGTTCAATACTTACCTAATTACCTCATTTTTAAATCCTCATAGTATAAAGGATACTACGAACAAAAATCGAACTCAATCTAATTCCAGTGAACATATTTCTTAGTACTACTAGAAATATTAGTAATTATTAAAATTTTCATAAATATTGTGTTGTTTATCTATTATTTATTGACATGATTTTTCAAAAACCTAGAGAATATTTGAAAATACTGTGTTTGTTTTTGCATATGCAATTAATTAGAGTATTTTCCTCTTGTTTACCGATAAATTGTTTTATTGGTTTGTTTTCTTTCCACTGCCAAACAAGTTTAAGCTGTAATTTTTATGGGACGACACTAAGCCAGAACAAAGATCAACCCTTAGAAAAAAAGATAATTTACTTCGAAAAGCCAAAAGTTATGATAAGCAATGGCGTCAATCAAGCCCTGCGGAAATCGACACACATTTGCATTCATGGTGATGTCGTAAAAGGGATTGGATGTAAGCTTGATCCATACAGTTTTATAGATCACCATACTCCTTCCACTCACTGTTGATCATCCTCCTATCACTTTAGTACCAATCTCTCGACCCCGATATGAGTGTAGGTTTGTTTAGTTGTGGAACGGGTACGATCCGGCCACCGAACGCTGCAACACCCTCTACCTCCTATCTATAGCATTCCTCATTTTGAAAATGCTTACTATATATAAGCAACATATTTTAGAGCTTTTAATAGTAATATATTGCATAGTATACTTATTGCAGAAGATATAAATCTATAAGGACCACTGCGACGGTGGGAAAGGAAGTTAGCTTTAAAATTTTAATATGTTTTTTTATTAGTTATCAACTATGATAGTTTGTAATCGTGTGATAATAGTATCATGTCTTCTGAGTCTTTCACAAAGCTAGTAACCTCAAGTGAAACTGAGGACATCAATATCACATCATTATAACTTATCATAGTTGGCAGTAGTTGTTACTGAGCAAAGAGGTACTGAACACTATGAAGACTGAAACCAATGCTTATGAGCTCACCTGGAGCCGATATTAAGTTGCCAGATCGAACACATTAAGTAACGAGGCTTATAGGATATTCCACAATGATTAGAGGAACTCGTGCTTCAAAGACTCGAAGCTTGTAAGCTCATGGTAGACTACAATTCTCCTTATCCAGTCATATGAATAACTTTAGTCAACCACTTTCCACGAAAGCAGTATCACACATCATCTTGAAATTACTCCGGGACCAATGCATCAACCTCGGAGGGACGGCATTCTTCGTAGGTCAGTAAGCGGACGTGAATCACTGTGGCACCTCCATCACTGCGCTTCTTGTAATGAAATAAAGAAGAAATACTTTTCTACAAATATCGATTATTTTTTGCGTATTGTTGTTGTTCCATTTTAAGCTGCACTATTGAAATTGTTATTTATTACTTGTTGTGTAGTTAAGCTTTTTAAAGGTTTAATTATGCAAATTTGAGTTACAGCTTACAAGCACTGCAATGTATCACAAAATCCATACCTCTTAACTCATTTCAGTAATATATATGCGCAAAATTCATTCTTTAATTTTTCAAAAAATCTTCCTAATAGTAACTTTCGCACTCACAACGTCAAATACCTCAAGTATTAATAATTTCATGAATATTTTTCTTTCAAATAATAGTGATTTCAATAGCTATTTGAAATTTTCGTTGCTAATTTAAGTAATAACTCATTTGACTCAAAGAAAAAGAAACAATCGATATCATCTTTAAACGTTATCAGTTTTGTTACATCAGCTACGTATGAGGGATATGAAGCACAGCTAAACGACATTTCTTTGCTGCCAGCTAATTCGATTCGAGACCAAATCCATGTTATTTAAAAATGACGTCATCTTTCTGAATTCAATTCAACTGATTTTTGTTTTTTTTATTGAGAGGCATTATTCCGCTGAGTGAGTGAATGTTGCTATTTCGCTTACAGCTTTTTATTTTCGTCAGCAAAAAATGAGGAGGGCTGTTGTGATGAGAATTTTTTTCTTTGTAAGCTGGATAATTTACCTCTTTATTTTTCTATATTACATCATTTTATTCAAGTGAAAAATTTAACGAAAATACATCTGTGTATTTTGAGTTAAAAAATTTCTTCAAAAAGTGCTAGCACTTGAATTTCTACTTTTTCCTCTATGAGGGAAAGATTTTCAGAAACGAGAATCATTAGACATTTTGTTTTGTGAGGAACAATATGAGTTTTTCTAAAGATTTTTGTGGAGTTGTTCTTTTGAGGATTATTTATGTTTACTGTTCTAGTTGAAGTAAATGCTTCAGAATATTTCTTAACTCATTAGATCCATCAATTTAACAATGCTCAATATCATAAATGTAATGAGTTATCGTTGTTGGTAAACAATGACCTGTTGGTAAATAACACTCGTCCAATTATTGTAATCATTAAGTTAAATGCTTTTTTGCTACCCGTTTCCGTGAAATTTTGATTATTTCACGGAATACTGCTTGTCTGAAAATGAGAAAAAATTGGACATGACGTCATTACCGAACTCCTTTAGTGATCCGTTACTCAGCTGCACCTCCTTCACAAATGAAGCGAGCGAGGTTCTGCGAATATGCCGATGTATACCAGTATTAGTTGAATCCATCAAGATATATTTGAAAGGGTTACTGTAATTCATAGAAGCTGATAATTTAATGATCACCTAGGAGAGTGATTTCGGTAAACAACGAGAATTGTAGAAAAACAAATTTCATCCAATGTTTTGAATAGAAATGATGGTACGGTATTGCCTTATTTGGTAGGTCAAATCGCTATGTTCATACTAAGTGATAAAAATTTTATTTTAATGGTTCAAATAGAAGTCGATATCGATTAAAAGCTGTTTTGCTTGTTTTTAGTTCGTACAAAAATCGAAACGAAATTGTTTATAAAATGAAAATTAGCATCTATTGGACGGTTAGTTATTGTTCTCTAACTACGCTACCCTCTTAAGTAACTCACTAACCTCAATGAGTTGCGATTCCTAGAAACGTTCCATCTTATTGTTTTGTTTGATTAAACTCTTATAGACAACAAATTTTACTATATTGTAGAGGCAATCGAATTTAATTATTATGCATTTTGTTAAATGACATGTAAAAATATTATTCAAATTAAATTAAAGATTAAATATTTTAATATTTCAAATTGTTGTGCTTTATTTATTTACGTTACATTTTACTCTGATAAGTTTTGAGCATAAAAGTAAACAATGATCTCGTACATTTTAAAACAATGTATATGTATTTATTTAGAAAACTCAAAGAAAAACGATTCTAATGATGAACTAAGAAACCGATTTGAGTTTTTTTCCCTCCTCAACGACAAGATACCTAATGAGGAATGTTTCTGGTTGCAAAATGATTAACCACCAGAGCAATCTCATCATTCGCGCCAGATTGATTTATACTTTTTGCAGTTGTCGTCATCCACGATCAATACAGTACCTCTGCACGCTACAGTAATGTTTTTTCGTTCAACTTTTTTTGCTTAAGTGTTTGCCTATTTTACTTTTTATGTATTCTTGGATGCCTCATTGTCATATTGGTTGGCCGACCGATAGCATAAGCTATCGAGTTACGTTTTACAGCGGAACATCCCCTGTTCCCCTAAAGGGACCATCAAAATTTCGAAGCATATCGATTTTTCTAATAAATATCTAACTGAAAATTAATAAACTGCACAGATTGCCATTTTTGTTATAGATGGAAACAGATTTATAAGCTTAGAAGTATTCTTTCAGCTATCGAAACAATACCACTTCAATTCCAGTTTTTCAAAGAAGAAGCAAAAATTTCAGATAGATCTATAGAGTACTGAGTTATACACTGAGTTTTCCAAGTGAGGTCAAATAAGGCAAATAGAGGTTTGTCATGAGTGTGTGTGTGTTTATATTTACAATCTGACCATTTTATTTTGAACTTGTTAAGTACTAAAAAAATTTTGTCCTTTATCTGATCGATTGAAAATATCGATTTCTTATTATTATGATTTTTCTTCAATTTTTTCCATTAAATTCTTGACCCATTGTGGAGGTAATTTCTTCGTCCTCATTATAGCATAGAAATTAATTATATGATTTATATGAATGCGATATGGACGAATAATGATTGTTGAGGTATTAAAACCTCATAAATTAGTCTAATTACCTCAAATATGTAGGATTTCTATCGAAATTTTTTTCTCAAATGATTGTCTTATATAATCCTTAAGAAAGTTTTCTGCAGAATTTTATGCTTGCTCCTCCCTAATCTTTAAGGTTTGCATAATGTTTTGGTCTGGCACTATGAACTCCTTTGTTTTTCGTCGTTGAGGGTCCACTACTTTGTGCTTCACCTCCACCACCACTTTACAACTTGGAGTAAAATCAATACTTTAATGTCATTTCTGATATTACTGCAATGAGCTTTGCAAATATGCAAAGGAAAAAGATCACGAGCTTTTCCTTCCTGCTAATTTATACCCCCTAGGCATTCTTGAATATCATAATATCACTCAACGTTTTGTTTTCTTCTAATACGCACTACTACTTAAAATTAGGCTCTGTTTTGTTGTTGCTTCTGGGAATGCTTCTCTAGTAATAAGAGAGCTGTAAGGTTATCTCAAGCTTAACTCAACCTATAACTCTCTATCTATCATCTTACCTCTTTCTAAGCCTCACCTATCACTCTTTATCTACTGTTTTCTTCCTTGTATACTTCTTATCTAATCATCTTATCTTTAAACTGGTGTCGTAGTTGAATATCAAATTTTGATACTCAATTAACTTCTTAATAGAACGGCCTAATCCGAAAAAAAAAACTCTGATAATCATTGGGAGAAGCTGAACACAAAAATAAACAATAGCGGTTAATGAGGTGATATGCGAAAAATTTAAACAGAGATCAACGAAAATCTTCTAAATTTTCACAGCTTCCACCTAAATGAGTAATAATTTATCATTGAACATCATCAATATCATGAATACATTTCATACACTGTGAGTTAAACTCATACCTCTCTTCTATAAGGAGAAATTATTGAGGAGGAACTTTCTTCTAGTAGTTGAAATTTGTCAAATAAGTTACTCTTGAAAACGGATTTATAGATGAGGATGAAAACAGGAAGGCAGTCATTGCCTTGATTTAACTAAAGGAGGAAGTGACGTTATTATAATTATTATTAAATAATTATAATTCATGAGTTACGTGTATACCAGTATACTGATGAGGTTGTGTTTCTTTCTGGTACTCATTAGAATACGGATTTTACTTATAATACAATTGATATGACCACTTACTTTCTCATTTTCATACTCACTTTATCATACATAATCTTACTCCTGTTGATGCTTCACTCGTATGAGTCTATAAAGTGAGGTAATAAATGATTTTAAAACTATGTAAAATACTTTGAAATTGTATAGAGTCATTGAAAATTACTTTACTGGGGAGCGTATATTGAAAGAATCTATAGCTGTGATGATGCTTTGAACTCCTATCAGGCTAATTCTATTGACTTTGATATCGCACGACTACTCAGTATGCAGCAGACATCGTTACAAGGATGACTCCACCTCACACATTGCGAGGGCTAGAGCAATTTTTTTATTCGTTCCATTCTTATGGTGCTGTTCTCAATCATAGTCGTTTTCTTATTCACCGGCAGAAGCTATTCTGCATTCATTTGTTGGCAGCTGCTGATACAACTCAGCTACAAACCACCCGCACATTTTGCATGTCGACGTTCACGATAATGTTTGCCTGTGCTCAAGTTTCAGCTTACAACTCTTTTTGCTCACTTGTCCTCTTGTCTCTTCGCGTTTTCGACACGTATTCCTCTAGACTATGCCGACGAAGTGTATTCCCAGCACCTAAATTGTTAGTTTATTGAATTGATTAAGCTATAAATTAAAGCAAATTATCTCAGTCGCCTAGCAATGGGACCATGGAATCGAGAAGGTGAGCGTGCATTTTGGATTCGGTTGAATGGTAAGGAACTTTTCGAAATGTTCTACCTCAACACTTGAAGCTTATATTTTCCTACATAAATCTTTT
Organism: Dictyocaulus viviparus; assembly: GCA_000816705.1. Lineage (NCBI taxonomy): Eukaryota > Metazoa > Nematoda > Chromadorea > Rhabditida > Metastrongylidae > Dictyocaulus > Dictyocaulus viviparus. The sequence goes on from KN716183.1 coordinate 411,299, forward strand.
TTTATGCCGTTTTCCATAGTTACAGATTAACTTGATTATACGTGAGATTTGTTTTCTTGTATTTGTAAACGCCTTCCTAGACTTCCTGTAGTAGTCTAAGTTCCTGATGTCTCTATCCTTCCCTCATTGCTCCCTCCTATAATGCACTCCAGAATAATCCTTGTGAAAATCAGCAAGCTACTAGGCTCTATGTCTGAATATCTCATAGTCCAGCACCGTAAGCTAGAAAGCTCTTATACCTTTATCCAATTAAGGTGTTATGAATGACAAGTGATGAGGGTTGTCATCACTATATCGTTAGAGGGGTAGTTCAAATGGCGAGGAAAATAGAAAGCATTTGTGTCACACTGGCCGCAAACGGAAAGGAAGTCAATAATGAATTTATTCGGTGCAAGAATTGTACCAGTTCTATATGGCGGTTCTCTCGCAGTAAATTAAAAAAGAAGAATTCAAGGTGGTTCTCCTATGTGGGTATTTAAAGGTCTGTTATTGTAATCGTAAAACAGAGCAGGTTGGAGTTAAACTTCCTCCTTCTAATAATCTATAGCGCGACTGAGGAGGATAGGGGTAGCTCGTCTTCCTTGGTCAAAGCCTATGGATGAATATGGTAAGCCTGGAGGTCTTGACGACATTCATTCTAACTAGTTCATTTTTGAGTTGCTTCAATTATTTGTACTTGTTTGTATCTTTTTAAATCTTACCACTACAATTATTCTCATTCTTCCTCAGCTTAATGCTTTGAAAACTTTTCTCCGTTGCAAATACTTGTTACCTCCATCGTATTCTCTGATTAATCACCACTTTAACAATTTTCACTGCTTATCACTTATATCACTACGCAAGCATGAGTAAAAGCGGCCTCATTGTAGGAGTACTTCAATTCACTTCACTTCACTTCACTTCACTATCTACTTTACTTCACTTCACCTCATTTTGACTTCTC
>KN716183.1:435697-448963 GCA_000816705.1 Dictyocaulus viviparus
CTGAAATTCCATAAGCTTTTCGAATTCTTCTCGTCATCATTCATTTGCTTATCGTTTTATTTTATTATTATTATTATTATTGTTATTATTATTTTCTTTATTTCTCTTTTTTTCTCTCATTTTCTTACATCGTTTCGTACTCGATCCGACTTATCATCGTTCTCATCGAATTGATGACATACGATATTTTTCAGTAGCTACACCGTGCCGTGAATTACAACGGACGGACGTTTCGGTGGCGTTCTTTGGTAGTAGTTGATCTCCAGACGTGTATAACAGAGCAGCGTATTCGACAATGGTAAATTTTTCGTACTATATCTTCCAGATTCTTTTTTGTTGTTGTTATTGACTCTTTGAGTTCATTACAATCCATATATTGATCGCTGATCGTTAATCGTTTGGATTAATGGCGTTGTTGCGATCGTTTCCGTTGATGCTCTTCTGGTTGATCGGTATAAACGGGTTGAATACGTTCAATTGTTGATTTACACAATAGATTTGATGCATTTCTTTTCAACATCGAATGTAATATTCTATAGAAGAACGTTTTTGTTGGTGGTGTTACTATGAAAAGCTCATTACCATAATAATTTTTATAAAGTAAATTGTAAATAAACAGCCTACTGAAACGACTTTTTCCTTCGAACTCACCAGCTGACCTTATTGATTTATATTCAAATGACGTTCCAGCAACCTCAACACTACTAATTGAAGTTTCTGATTCAATAATCTGTTTCAAAATTAACATCCATACGTTTTTCCTCTCTTCCCTCATCTAATAACCAATTATTCAAATCAGTTGAATGATAACTTTTATTATGTTCGTAGGAGTTTTCGATCTGTTCTTCCACACTTTCATCCTCGATTTCTTTCATCGAATTCTTCCAACAGATGCCACTTTGCGTTTTTTTTCTTTCGCCTCTAAAGCAATCTTAATTGACAACGAACCACTGCGATTCACTGATCTCCCTCAATGTTTGAGGTGTATTTTCCTCACTGAATTAATACTTATTGTTTTTTTTTTCTGTAAAGAAGATCAATGTTAATTGAACTCAGTAAACTAGTCAATAATATTATGCTCAAATTTTACAAATATCATAATGATTTAGATCAAAAATCAATTTAGCCAACTTTATTGTTCTACTGTAGCGAATGAGTAAGCAGTTTTTTTTTATCAAAACAATATAAATAGTAAATTCTATGATAATAAATAAATCTAGCAAGTTTTATTGATTGATATCTGATTTTGTTTACTTATGACTCACAAATTCGATAATGATATTCAGTTTCGTAGGTATTTCTTAGCTTATTACGTCTGTTTACTAGCTTTATAATGTAAACAATTAACGAATTTTGCTTACGATGTCGATTAGTAAAAACAAAAGAAAATTTGTTTATGTTTTTTTCAACATCCATTAAGATCAAAATGAAAGTAATCAATAATTTCACGATGGCTTCGGGCTTCGGTTTTATTTGTACATTCCAACAATTTAGTTGTTTATTTTTGAATTTTCTAGAAGAATCACAAGCGTGTTTGTGTGTGTTTATGTTTGTGTTTGTGTTTTTTTGTTTTCAGAGATCTTTCAGTGATTTTTTTAGAATGAAATTTCTTACAGATTTTATCGTGAAGTGAACAGAATTTTAGTGTGCTAACGACGATCAGCTCGTTAATCAATTGGTTTTTTTGTCTATTCTGTTGATGCACTTGTGATGAACATTCCCAGTACTTAATGTCGTCATCTTCTGAAGATTTTCATAGTTTCATTCTTTCTCGTTGCTGAACAATCATTAGAATTTTCCAAAGCACTGCTATCCACATAGCACAACATTTGTGAAAGGTGTTTCGAGGCGTACACAAAATCGATTTTTGATCGTAGGCGAGTCAATGCATTCATACTTCCGGCATCGGTGGATTTGTTAACACTTTCCTGTGAGAATTTGAAAAGAACGTTTCCTCTCAACGAGTTTCACGAATCGTATCGAATGAGTTTTACAAGTCATTACAGTAATGCTAATAGAACAACTTGATCTATATGTTGACACGTCTTGAAACGGCTTGAAAGCAAAATGCTTTCCAGTGAAATACAGAGGAGGATCATTTAAAGGAGTGATTAGAAATCAAGTCGTTAATTCAAATGCAAGACCATTTTTTCATTTTTATCTGAGGGTGTTGCATCATTATCACTACAACAACCACATACGATAAGAACTAGTAAATTTCCTCTGAGGTAATAAATCAGCACTCAATGATTGCAGAGAATGTCGAACAGATAAGAACGTTGGTTTTTTAATAGTCAGTCGAGCAAGAAACATGATTAACTTTATCGAGAAACGATTTAGTTAGATTTCATTCGACGTTCAGCTAATGACATTACGCATTCTATTATTGTCACACCAAGTTGCCTCGTACCATTTTGAAAATTGGAAAAAATACGAGAAAAATTCCGCTTATACGTAGGATGAGGCTCATGCTGTTTATTGATTAGCTTGGCGAATTCGTTGCAGCCGCGACGTGCTTCTGCGTTCGACTTCATTAGCAATGATGTAGATGATTGATATGCATATTTGTTTCCTTATCGGTTTCCAGTATTATTATTTATGCTTTTAAAATGAAATTCTGATATCAATTTATCGATTCCGATTCTATGAAATGCGTCATTATCATGCAGAAAGGATCGAACTGACTCGCTTAGCTTTGCAACACCTACCACCTCATGCAGCTCTGCTTCTAAATGGCTATCAATAATTAGTTTTTGGTCTAACGAAATGAACAACGACAAAGTAGAAGAAGTAATTGTCTGTTATCTAATAATGCAGAAAATGATTCAGTGTTTGATTCACTGTCAGCGCTTTCAAGTTTTTCGTTATTCTTTATTTTTTGTATATTTTTTTATTATTTAAAAAAAACATGTGAAAAAATACTTCTTATATCGTTCTGATTAACATAAATATATGCAACTGCTACTGGAATAACATTTAAGCACATTATGCTCGGATTGAAATTGCTTTCGACTTGTATAGAATACACATGTGAGATATTCAATTTGAATTTTCCAAAATGAACCTCATAGAATGATTAATTCAGTGAGGTATTTGAATATTATCAGGATGTTATCGATCAATTATCATACAGAATCAATTTTCCTCACTAAAGTTATTTGTATGCTCAAGCACATTATGCTCAGATTGAAATTGCTTTTGAGTTCTATAGAAGACGCATGTGAGATTTTCTGTTTGAATTTTCCAAAATGAACCTCACAGAATGATTAATTCAATGAGGTATTTAAGTATTATGAAGGTGTTATCGATCAATTATTATATAGAATCAATTTCCTTACTAAGGTTACTTGTACGCAGTATATTTCGATCTATTGATTATTGTCTAATGAAAACTTATAAATTAAGACAGACGCCAAATAGATGAAAACTCTCTGAGTGTTACAATGAGGTTGTACAAAGTTCAATATTGATTTTTCTTGGGAGTTATAATGATAATTTTCGACAATATCTTTATTGATAGCATAAGCTTACGATCTGACAAATTCATCGATAGTCGTAGATAAGAGGTTTTTTTCTCTCTTTGAAAAGAATATATTCGTTATTGATTTTTGTAAGATGAGGTCAATCCGTAACGCACTTATTGGCTCAATCGAATAGGAATGTAATCATTTTTGCAACAACTGTGACTGATTTTATACACAAAACATACGGCATACACTCCTATTCATCGAGTACGAATTCTATTATCGGCTATAAAAAAACGGAGTGATCATTTCAACATCTGTTTTTTTTCCCTCATCAATAGTTTCTCAAAAGGTCTCGGTTGGATTACAAGGAGTACGGTAATCACTTGTGCAATATCTAATTTGCTTCACAGATGATATTAAAATATCATCACTATTATGATTAATATGAAAAAAAAGCGTGATCAAAAAAAAAAAGATATGATAAATATCAAATTTAGAAATGATACAGTTTAGAATATTTTGTAATTCTTTAGTGTTTTATAAAAATAACTTTCAATAGTGCTTATGATTACGATTCGAGTGCTAGGACTCATTAAGTTCAACATTAATCTCATAATTAATGAGCTACCTCGAAGTTTAACTCGTTTATACTCCATTGTTTAACTCATTTACTATTTCGTAGTGGTCTCAAATATTACAAGTGTTTTTAATGTATCGGTTTGTTTGTTTGTTTTTTTTTTTTGAAATGTTTCACGTTTCTACATGTATTCTTACTTTCCGTCACGGCGTTCAAATCAATAATCTGACGTCATTATTTATCTGTGGTTTTCTTTTACCACACGCTGTACTTCTTAGTGATTTCAATGTATCAACATGTTTATACGATGAATAAATCAATATGAATAAATTTTATACATTATTCATTATTTAATGACAATATAGTACTAAAATCGATCAGTATTTATCGATTTTTTCAAAGTTTCAGCTTTCATTCCATATAATCAGTTCAATACTTAATACTTACAATAGTAATTTTTTTTTGAGAAATGAATTTTGCTAATTCTTATCGTTTTTATCTGTTTTGTTTGAAATTTTCCTCCTATACTTCCTCCAATTTTGTTATCATCTTACAATTTTTCAATTTATACTTTTCTTCTTACTTTTTCCTATGAAATTTTAACGAGCTTTTCGATGACCTCACTATCAGAACTCACGATAATCAAAGCGTTTCTTTTTTATGATAATGCTAAAGCAGGAATTTGGAGGGTGATTTTTTTTCCAGCGCATTGCCTCACAGACACACAGCGTTGCCACTTGTCATGACAAAAAAAAAACAAATATGCGTCTTTAATGTATTCTGCATCTCGATAGACTAAGAAAAACAATTGAAAAAAATTGGTTTTTTTTTCCTCGAAACCTCATTTGTAGTTGTTATATTTAGAACTCATTCCATATATTCTTCAAATTAGTCAATAAATTAGGATACGATTCATCTTTTAAGCTATGCAGATCGATTTTTTATTCTACAACTTTTCTGAAAATCATAATTGTTCTATTGAAAACACTAGTCACTATGATAACAAATCACTCTTGTGATTATCATCCACCTCATTAATCAAATACTACAACCAGTTCATAGCTATCATCATTGTCAAAGAGTTGTATTTTTATTATTACCAGTTACATGAGGTTGCCAAACTCCGTTGATTCCATTGTTGATAATCTTACCGCATTTTTAAATACCACTATATTGTCCTCACTACCACCTAAATGTCAACGGTTGTCTTATTTATCCGCAACTGCGACATAAACAACATTTAGGCGTGCTTTCATAACTGAAGGCAGACTTTGAAATTCTAGCAACTTTTCGAAGCAGAATTCACTCAATTTGTAGAAGTGTAGTTCTTAATCCGAGTTTTGATATTACATCAATTATTTTTTTTGGTTACATATTTTAGTAATATTGATGTGCTTAATATTACTGTAAGAAGAGAGGTTGATCTATTCAGAGCCTCTATGACCTCACGATTTCATTTCATCTACGTTTTGTACAGTATTGTAAGCTAATCAATATCATAAGCCTGTCAAACTAATGTAAATGGTTCATATCTTGATGAAATGGCTAAGCGTTGATACGAATTTAATGATAACGTAATCAAGTCATTTGTTTACGATCATATGTAGTGTTATTAATTATTATTGTTTGTCCCTCACTTAAGCTTGAAACAACGATGACGATCATAAGAGAAATTGATTTCCTTACCCATTATTTAATAAAGAAGAAGATAATGTTATGACGACGTAGATTTCCATAGTGGCCCGCCGTCTGTCTGTCTCATCGATTAGTGGATTCAGATGGTTGTGTTGGTTGTGTAATGCGATAATGGCGACATTTTTAAACGGTTAGGATTTTATATACGGTGGAGAAGATATTAAGAAGATGAACGAAAGGAAATATTGAAGCAGTTACAAATCAGCTTCCTGTGTTGTTTTCCTCTGTCACTCAACTGTGCAGCGCGCCGCGTACACACGCATTAATCCTTCCTTTTCACATCAAATCGAACGTCAATGCGGCAATTTTACGCTCCAGTACAAACAATATTACGTAATAATTATACACACTATTGATATTTTTCGAATAAAAGCAATTCTCTTCTATTTACCGTTACTAACTTTTTCCTCACTTTCATTCAACAGCTCTTTCTAGACATGAAAATTCTCCACCAATTCTCCCAATGATAAGAAGTACTCGATTGTGCTCTTTTTTTATATTAGTTCATCGCTCTGTGGAACGGAGTTGCAAGAACGCAGATGTGCCGGTCAAATATGAAGAACAGATTACAGATTGACAAAAAAGAAACTGTGGAATAAATTTCAAGAGTGTAAGCGTTCTTTCATACAACAATTGAAACGAGGGACGGTTTTGTTCGTGGCTAACGTGTGCCATCTGCGTTTGCAGATGGATGGATACAAATTCGGAAACATTGGATGAGTATCGCGTACGCCATTACGTTAGAAGAAGATCACCGTCAGGGACGATTAATGAGCGATAAATGAAAGGACTTCAATATGCTGGAGCTCGTACTGCCAGTATGGACTACTATATTGAATTATACCAGTTGAATTCAACATGTCATTGCACATATATTGAATGTAATAATACGTTTGAATATTCAGCAATGATTTTCACACGTTAAACTGGTTCTGCTCAGGAAATTTCTCCAAATTTTGAATCATTGGGGAATCGTGAACTCAAACTTTAACCCAATGCCTGTGCACTCATTGTTTGCTCGCGTTTTTCTCCTGCTTCTAGCAAATTCAGTTTTACAGCTAATCCTAAAAAGGAGATTTCGAAAAAGAATCGACAAATTTAGACATATTTTTGTACGTTCATAATTTCAAGATGATGGTCAAGATGACTGGATTATCAGAATTTGAATGACTGGAATATTATATTAGCCCTCTTCCGCTGACGCCATACTATTATGCTGAATAGAAAGGGCACACTACCACTATTGCTATGCCATTATCAAATAACATCACCGTTAACTGAAAAAGAAAGAAAAACCACTGGAACAAGTCGATTGAAGTGTGCCCTTATCTCTTTCCTAATAGTACTCGATCTCACGTAAATTCTGATGTTCTGCTGTAGTTGAAGATTCTGGACCGAAGAAATTTACTAAACGTTCATAATGTTTGGAACGTATGCCGTTTGATTACCATGATCTACAACGTTAGAATCCATTCCATCAATTGAGTGACTAGCACTTTATGAATTTCAACTTAGTTCAGCATTCTTTTCTTAAAAACTCAATATTGTTCTTTAAACTCTAGGTATGTGAAGCGTCAGTTGGTGATTTTTTCTTACTGTATTCGAAACATCTCGTTCATTACGTACCGGATGTATAGTGAGTAATAATGGTGTACGAAGCCCAAAAAAAGCTGTTAAACTTGAAATAAATCACATTTATGTGGAAATGATATCACTTATAAGTGAAATCACTCGGCAAGGGAGTCAATCTTTCCTCATTTCAATGGCTTCTACATTGAATAGCGTTGATAATGTTAACAATTTCTACTAAAATTTCTACTTTTTGAATATTAATAGAATATATCTTTTTATTTTTTCAAATGTGATGGTGTCATGGACATCATTATTAAAATAATCAATATTTTTTCACAAAATCAATATTCACAATGTTTTTTTAATCGTCCTCTTTTTGAAATCAACTAGAATTTCTCTGGACATCCATACGTGCTTACAGCGTGTTGGTAGGTTGTATATTTTTAAAGCGTACCGTATTCTTATTTTATTATTATATTTTTTGCTTACTATACTTTTGTAACGTTCAATAGTAAACATTTTACAACAATTTTTTGTAAATACAAATTCAAATTTAGTTTATTCTACGTTCAAAATCTTTCGTTCATTCTTATTCTTTTCATCATAAGAATACGAAAAGAATCACACAGTAGCTTATCAGTAGTTATTCCAGTGTCAATACAATTTCATGACCAAAGTTTGCCGACAATAATTTTGACATTTGTTTTTTTATCACTAAACATTTTGTTGAACAGTAGTAAATAATTACTGTTTTCATATGTAAACATAATTTGTTTATTACGTTTTGTGGTTATGAAAATGAAAATAATAAGACTGATTTGCTTCTTGTGTCGACGTCATTAGTTGTTTTTTTTTTCGAACGATAAAGCGGCGAAATTTTCTAAACACATAAACATTTTTATCGATTTTAGAGACGTTGGTTAACAAGGTGAATCAACTTTAGATGAAGAATTTCTTCTGTTAGGATTATGTGAATGTTTGATCGAATGCGTCGCTTAGGATGACGGTCTTCAGTCTAGGATGAAGGCGTTTATTTTGAAATGTTCGCTTGTATTTAATTAGTATTGTTCGTCATCTTAGCGTTCTACTGAACAAAATTGCTAGTGTATTCTGAAACGCATTGAATCCTTCCACATAATCTCGTAATGGATTTTATATTACGTAAAACAACAGAATTTTTATTATACTATCAATTGTGACTACTGTTCCTACAATTTAGGACGTTATGGGAAGATCACAACTTTCCTTTTCATTGCTACGGTGGTTTTATTTTTACTTAATTTAACACTTTACCTGTACGATACAAATTTGTTCTATTCTATCGCATCATGTTATGTTATAGTCTATTTAATTCTATCAAAAAACTAAACTTTTTATCTTTATTTCTTACGCGTTCTATATGGTATTCGTTTAATACGGAATACACGTCTGAGTCGTAGTAGTTGTGTGTTTTATCAACAGCTTCATCTATGTTATGAACTTTCTCCGTACTAGTCTTCTGATGGGACATATTCTTCAATCTTGGACCTCTACTTAAGCGTTTTCATAGTCTCGATACTCCAACTAACTCTATGCATAGCTTCATTCTCTAGTCTTTTATGCCCTCGACACTTCGTTTTGCAAAATCGATGCTTTCATTTTCGAGGGTTGTCGAATGAGAGCAAAGGAAGGATGCGCCAACCAAAAAGGGAGCTGAGCTAGCTATGCATTTCTTAAACTGGTTGTCTTCATAATACCAATCAACCATCATTCTTTATACCGAAGATTTTCGTTATTGAATAATTTATCTAGTGTAAACAATACAAGTTAGATTCATTGAGCTCATAAAATTCTAAACGAACCCTTGTTTTGTGTTCTCATGTGCATTCTGTCGTTTGTATAGATTTGCATACTGCGATGAGCTTCAAAATCCGTTAGATTTACAGAACAAACTTGTAGTGAATAATTTGAAGTCTCCATAGAAACGTTTCCATATAGTAAGAGTTATTCCTTTGAGTTACCAGAATACCACATGTGAACGGTGCTTAAGATTATCCCGTTTGCTTCATTGACAAATTCATTTTAACGACAAAATTTAAGTTGTTCCACTTTTTTTGTTTCAACGATTTCAAATAAATTAAGTTTCAACGTCATTCATGTTTACTAACCTACGTGTTTATAAATTTTCCAACGTTATTTTTGTCATTTTCACAACATTCATTCTAGCATTGCACTTCTGGAGACACTAGATTTGCACACCAAAGCAAATTGGATGTATAGGAAATTACGGAGATATAATGTAAATAAAAATAATCATAATAGAAGTGTTTATGAGGATGACACGATATCGATATGACTTAAGACCAGGCTGTGTACGAGATTCTTCATTGTGTTACTCATTGTTTATTGTTTGTGCACCATATCTATCTTATATATAGCCTCATCTGCAAATCTCTACTATTATGTGATGTTAGTAATCCACATCTTCGGTAATATAATTTATTTTAATAATGACATATGAAGAGGAATCTTTGCACCTTAACACTGTTTACAATCTACAGAAAGAGATAGCGAAGTATCGCTGTCATAAGTGTCTAAAAAAATACGTTGAGGAAAATGTCATACGCAAAATTGCACGCGATGATCATCGTTATGTTCTTTCTTACATGACTTAGTCAATATCTAGGTTTTTCTGTAACTCTCTATTTATATAAACAAGAGATTTTGTATGATTTTGTTCTGTTTATCTGTAAAATGCTTGCCGCTATGTAATGAAGATGAAATGATAACACGATTGGAATTATTTATAAGTCACGTCGACATTTACTGTTAGTGAATGCATATCATATATTGACTCTATGAAATTTCTTCGTGGTGAGGTTCGTAAACATAAAATTCTTTATGAAATTCGTATTGTAATGAATTTGGTACGGGATGAATCCTTTTGATTTGTATTGCTTCCGATTCTCAGGTTTATCTTGGAAGTATCTTGCTGTTTTATGAAAACTATTGTTTACTTTTGCTGGAGTTATGTTTTAGTATTTATTCTGATAAATCTGAATTTTTATGATAAATAATTCAGGCAGCAGCTGCGATGACGTACGGTATTGGCGTCGCGCAGAACAACACAGATCTCAGTAGTGGTGGCGGTATGAATGACGAGGAGTATGATGAGAACTCATCCGCACGCCTTTTCGAACGGAGTCGCATTAAAGCTCTTGCTGGTTAGTTGCAATTTCTGTATTAACAGTATATTTTATTTCATGTCTATTAGTAGTGATGTGTCCTGAATTTATACAACGTTCCAATCTTCATTGTGCTATTTTATTCCACTCATTTATCTGTTTATCGATATGTCGCGTTTCGAAGTTTTTGCCTTGAGGTACGCATTGCCTTAATTCTTAATATTTTATACAGTGTATACCTATATATATATACGTATATTTACATACATATACATTTATATCATATAGTGAAACATTTCATGCTAAATTAGCATTTATATGATTGCTTTATATGTTTAAGAGTCAATTTTATTAGTTTTTGGTGATTTTTTCATGACTACGGCTATTTGCTAAGATGGAAACGATCTTACTTTGTGTAGGCTTCTTTTTTCTCGACCGATGTGAATGTATCTTTTCATACACAGCACAGTACTTATTGTAATAGGTTGTCAGATGAGTTGGTTATGCAAAGATTCACTAACATTGCAACTACTGCCATACTTAAAACTTCACTATCTGTTTCTAACGAGAGTAACTAACGATGGTTAGATTCGTCATTGTTCAATAGTTTTCATTACGGAGATAATCACAAAAAAGATCTATTTTTTCGCTCAACATATTCTTATTTTCGCTAAAGTCAGTCAGTGTAACGTTCATAAATTCGAGTATTTTATGTAATTTTTAATGTCGATTATGTACGCTCGGGAACCTATAACTACATTAGATTTCTAAAGCTTGCCATTGAGAAATCTTATGGCTTTTATATGCTATTTGTGCACGGCTTATTCTTTACTTTATGTAGAAATTGACTTGAAGGTTGAGATTATATTATTATCAGACAGGGTGTCAACAGTACGTTCAATAGCGTTGACACTTTCAAACAAAAATTGCTGACTATAGCGCTTAAGTACTGAAAAGATGGTTAGTATAACTGTTTGGTTAAAAGTTTGTTTCTTGTGACGATTGGTATTCAATTTCACATTATTAGTCGGTAGTAAATTACGAATTTGACTAATCTACGTACTGCCGGCATGTTACTAATGAATACCACGTCTTGATTTGATGCGAAATATGTGCTTTTTTTCAGAGGTTCGAAGTATCACCATCCTTACATAACTCTCTTTTAAGGCTTTGGCAATCTCCTAATAGCAAAATGAATTTTGGCAATAATTTATGAAGAGGCGTTTTGAAATCACTGAATAATGTGTGGTCTATAAGGTCTGCACATGGTTGTATATAAATTAAATCAGAAGGAGCCGAGTGCAAAATGTTGCACAAAATTTTGGAGAATGCTTTCATTTTTCAGAAATTGTATAAGTTACTCAGAGATCTTGATTCATTGATTTTTTTGAAAAAAGGCTACTTGGGGAAATCTTAGGTTATACATGGTGATTTTATGATAAGTGGATTATTAATTAGTCGTTTTACAGAAGAGCGTGAGCACGTGCAGAAAAAGACATTCACGAAATGGGTGAACTCGCACTTAGTGAGAGTGAGCTGTAAAATCCAAGATCTCTACATGGATATGCGAGACGGTAAAATGCTACTGAAACTCTTAGAAGTCTTATCTGGAGAACGCCTGGTTAGTTATGAACGCTTTATTTTTTGAATTGACATACCGCACTTATCAGCTCTTATATATTTACATACACATATATAGAGTGAAAATATCGCTTGAATTTACTTTCATTTCAAACCGCTTTATTCCCAATAGAGGACGTGTCACAGTGAAACGCAGGCCCGAATCAGTTTGCGGTCGTCCCAAGACCCGACAAGCCCGCCATCCATACGGTGTCGTGAAATTGTTACCGGAGAAATCTGGGTATGATAAATAGCACTCACTTGTTGAAGAGTGGTCAACTCAATGTATAGACCGGGATCGCATTCAACTGTCTTCATCACAATGAATACGAATGTGTGGACACATATTGCCACAAGCGGCTGATCTATGTGGAAGCTTATCTTATCTTATCTTATTTACATTGATAGGTACTATAGGAAAGGTGAATTTTTTAGACAAAAATGTTTCAAGTAGGTATAAATACGATATAACATAAGAGAAGTGCGCGTTTGCTTTGTCACATCATCGTCTAAATTTGATTATAGTGTGTACTCCTGTCTTGAGAGAACTAATCCTGTAATTCTTTTTTTGTTTTCCTATAACTTTAAGATTTTTCCTATAACTCCACATTTTATCTCCGGTACGAATTGCATGTACCTGGTGCTAATGATTTCTGGTTGCAAAAATTAGGCTAAAATTTTAATAATATTTCACGCACGTGAGGAGACCTGTAGAAACCCAAAAAAAAACGCATTACTCTGTGGATTACTTGTATATGGAAGGTGTTACAAAATGTAGAGTAAATCATGAAAAGTTGGCTTCTTCAGTGTGATAGTGATTATTGGTCAGCACCAATGAATTAATTTTTTGTGATTATGATCAGGTAAAATAGTTTTTTAAAAATTAAGTGTTTCACGGTTGAAATCATCAGTTACTGTTATTCATTTCAGCCAAAACCAACTCGTGGTAAGATGCGTATCCATTGCCTTGAAAATGTCGACAAAGGTTTGCAGTTTCTCAAAGATCAACATGTGCATCTGGAAAATCTTGGTTGTCATGATATTGTGGACGGAAATCCACGTCTTACTTTAGGACTAATTTGGACTATCATTTTACGATTTCAGGTGTCTTTTTTATTCTTGCGATGTGCGGTGTCAAGCTATTGTATTATATTATTATATATATTATATT
>KN716183.1:449114-470102 GCA_000816705.1 Dictyocaulus viviparus
ATTTATATTATATTATATTATATATATTGCCCGAAAATTTCCTCTAGTTTTTCACATGATAGATTTACCAATTATTTTGAATTTTTTTTCCTCTTAAAAATTTATATAGGGAAACACCATTTGTACAATATATACGGCAGATTTCGTTGAGCATGGCTATGTAGTGCATAACTGATTTCATTTACTGTCTCGGAGTTACGAAATACTTTACCGACGTGAATTTTTTGTAAATGTAACATTTTATCTCATTTTACCGTATGAGTGAGTTACGTTTTAGATACAAGATATCACTTTCGAAGATGCTGACAATCACGAGACTCGTTCCGCAAAGGAAGCTTTGTTGCTGTGGTGTCAAATGAAAACAGCTGGCTACCCCAATGTGAATGTGAGGAACTTCACTACGAGGTAGTGTGACCTTTTGAAAAGGCCGTGAGATCAAGATTATGTGTTCTTCTGTATCTAGTGAGCAACTTTTGTTGATTTCATGCAGCTTTTTTGTACAGTTGGCGTGATGGTCTCGCTTTCAACGCTCTCATTCACAAACACCGCCCGGACTTAATTGACTACGATAATCTTCAAAAATCAAATGCCGTTTATAACCTCCAAAATGCTTTTGACACCGCTGAACAACAACTTGGTTTATCCAAATTTCTTGATGCTGAAGGTAAGTAGTAATATCAGTATGTATGAAGTCCTCGAAAATGTGAAAACATCTTCATAACCAATGTTCAATTTAATCTTCAGACGTCAATGTACGTGATCCAGATGAAAAGTCGATTATTACTTACGTTGTTACGTACTACCATTACTTCAATAAAATGAAGCAGGAAACTATACAAGGGAAGCGTATTGGCAAGGTGAGATTTACTCAACTTTCTTTTGAATATGTTGTTTTGTTTTGCTTTGCATGTTTTATATAAATTTCTTTAAGGTCATAAACGAACTTATGGAAAACGAGAAAATGATTAATAGATATGAAACTATTTCATCTGATTTGTTAGAATGGATCAAGCAAAAGATTGAAATTCTAAATGACAGGTGACGTAGTATTTTTAGAAAGTACTCTTTTATTAAATCATTAAGTTAAACTGTCTTTGAGCTGCTTCAGTGCTTAAAGCTGCGTCGTGATTCTGGTCGTCCTTGATCATTTCATATTGCATATGACACGTTTGAATCTGAGAATCATAGATCTACTTTTCGCTTCAATAATTTCTAATTTGCGCTATTTTAAAAACCATTCTATCTTCAAAAAAAATCGCCCTTGCCGGAAAAAAGTACTTAGGTTTTATGTAGGGTAATTTTATATTATCTTCAAGTTATTTTGTTGATTTTATCTGGTTTCCTTGTAGTTAAAAATTTCTTTTAGAACTTTCCGCAACTCACTGCATGGCGTACAGGACCAACTTGCTGAATTCAATGCATATAGAACACAGGAAAAGCCTCCTAAGTATGGATTTGCTTTCCAAACATTTTAATTATATTTCCAGTAGCATGAAAGTCATTGAAATCCGAACCGATATTTTTTGATTGTTTTTTGAGTACTTAATTTTTCGAGTATTACGGTATACATTTAAGCTACTTTTATTTAAGGTTTGAAGAAAAAGGAGAACTCGAAGTTCTTCTTTTTACACTACAATCTGCTATGCGTGCAAATAACCAACGTCCATTCGTTCCGCGGGAAGGGAAGCTTATCGGTGATATAAATAGGGTATTTTCAACTGTCTGTTCAATTTTTTAAATTTTGAAGAAAATTAGTACTAACGTAAGAAAATCTAGATAATTATTGATTCTGTAATATTGTGTTACGAACGCATGTCGGTCACTGCACTTGATGAATGCCTAGTTTCTTTGTAAGGGCCATGGTCTCAAATTGAGTTATAATTTTTTGATTAAAATTATTAGTTATATCTATGATTTATTTGTGATTTACAACGATTTGAAAAGTATTCAATGTTTATACACGGTCATTATATATAGGCATGGGACTTACTCGAAAAAGCAGAGCACGAACGTGAATTGGCCTTGAAGGAAGAACTGATTCGGCAGGAGAAATTGGAGCAGCTAGCTGCTCGCTTCAATCGTAAAGCAGAAATGAGAGAGACTTGGCTGACGGAGAACCAGCGTCTTGTCAGCCAGGATAATTTCGGATCCGATCTAGCTAGTGTTGAGGTAAGAATGTTTTTTGAAAACTTATCATTCTTATTTATCTAATTTTAATCTGATGTATTTTATGTAGTGGTGTCGCTTACACACTTCTACATTTCACTCGACATCCAGTAAAATTTGTTAATTATGTCATGTCAATTGGAAAATTAGTAAAATATGCAGTATTTCTACAGTAACATTCCAAAATTTCTCCGTTTATTTGTGTTTTATGCATTTTAAAGAAATGAAGTTAATATATTAAACAAATTTGTGAAGAAATGAAAAATTGTAGGCGGCTACTAAGAAACATGAAGCAATTGAAACAGACATTTTCGCCTATGAGGAGCGAGTGCAAGCTGTCGTTGCCGTTGCTGGTACGTTCCAATATCTTAATTTCATGAGTATTTCTTACAAAATGTATGTACTTTAGGAGAACTTGAAGCTGAAAATTTCCATGGTATAGAAGAGATCAATAACCGCAAGGAAAATGTGCTAAAACTTTGGAATTATCTCTTTCAGGTTTGTTTTCAAATTTCACATTAAACTTGTTGGTATGTGATTAGTTGATTTTCTTACTAAATTGTTTTTTCGTGATATCAATATACTTTCTAGCTTCTTCTCGCCCGTCGCGTGCGTCTCGAACTTTCAATGGCAATACAACGTATCTTTCATGATATGCTCCTTACTCTTGACCTTATGGATGATATCAAAGTATGTTCATGAAAAAAACAGTCCATCGGAATGAGATACGTTATTGATAGTGTATTTTAAGGCACGTCTTCTATCAGATGATCTTGGAGCCCATCTTATGGGTGTTGAAGATTTGTTGCAGAAACATGCTCTCCTTGAGTCGGATATTAATATTATCGGAGAACGTGTTAGGAACGCTGTGGCACAAGCTCAACGGTTTATTTTTTTCAACCTTAGTTTTCTACTAAATTTCGTATTATTAACCGATGTGAAGTAGTATACTAGAGTAGTATTATTGTTAAGACACGTTATCCCAAACTTCAAGAATGTTCACTTTTTAGTTTCCGCGATCCTGAAGGGCCTGATGGTAGTGGTTATTTACCTGTGGAACCAGCCGTTGTTGATGAACGCTCAGCTATTTTAGAACAAAGGTAACAGTTCTTACCTAACATTTTCACTTCTTTTTAAACCAATATAAATGTATTTATTTAAGATATCATGAATTGCTTGATCTTGCTGCTGATCGTAAGCGTCGTCTAGAAAACAATCGTAAATTGTGCCAGTTCTGGTGGGATGTGGCTGATCTTGAAAACAGCATCAAAGAGCAAGAACGCGTGAGTCCTATTTCTTTTTGACACGATTTGAAAGATCCATTCTTTCATAATTTTTTACCAGTAATATGCGGCGTTATTTATTGGAAAACCTACATTTTTTAAGGTACTCAGCTCAACCGATACAGGCAAAGATGTTGTGACAGTATCGCATCTTCTCGCTAAACACAAAAACGCTGCAAATACACTTGCAGATATTGAGCGACAACTTGAAGAACTTTCTAAAGACGGTGATGACCTACGTGCAGAAAATATTCCTGGTCGGTACACAATGAAAAACGCAGGTTCAGAAGTTAATTTCTTGGATGCTGTTAACAATGATAAAATTTTAGGATCAGAAAATATACCACCTCGTATCCAGGAAATTCGTAATTACTTGGAAAAGCTCCACGATTTAGAGCGTGCACGGCGAGAAAGACTTCTTGCTGGAGTGGATTACTACATGGTATTTTTGCTTTCATATATTAAATTGGGTTAATCTAATGTTATTCCTCTGTTTACTTGTTTTTAATTATATTTTTGATACAGCGTGGTTTAATTGTATTATCCTGATTTCGCGCTATTATGAGATTTTCTTTTTTCCACCCAATGTTTAGGTTTAAATGACTTAAAATAAAGAAACACGTTATAGGCGAATGGAATTAATATAGTTCTAATCTACATTAATGTTTTTTTCAGTCTTCTTATTTCATCGTTGTGCTTGAAAATAACTATTCCGAAAAATCTTGGATCTTCACAGATTCTGAAGACGTATTTTTCCTAGTTCTTCACTCATGCGGACAACGTGGATGCTTATCTTCTCGATACTCTTCGTATCGTCTCAAGTGACGACATTGGTAAAGATGAAGGCACTGTGCAGTTACTACTTAAAAAACATGACGATGTTTCGGATGTGCTACAAACTTTCGATACCCATATCAAGGAACTCTATCAAAAGGCTGAAGCGCTTCCACTTGATGTGAGTATACATAAATTATATACATGTATATATATGTTCATAAGTATATTTTTTTCAAATCTCATTTTTTTGTATATGAAATATCTATTCGTTGAGAAGGAGTACAACGACCTATTTGTATGTATATTATTTTTTTAGGCTAGAGAGCATCCAGATATTCGTGAGCGTTTAGACTCAACTGTTAGGCGTAAGGCGGAACTCGAGAATCTATCTCAACTCAGAAAACAGCGCTTAATCGATGCTCTTTCATTATATAAGCTCTATGCTGATGCTGATTCTGTAGAAGCATGGATCGATGAGAAGGTACAGTTCATTGATTTTGCTGAGTTGTTCTTGCATAAATTTTGCATATGTTAGGGCAAGCTGTTAGCAACACTTGTACCCGGTAAGGATCTTGAAGAAGTCGAGATAATGAAACATCGTTTCGATACACTTGAACAAGATATGAAAAACCAGGAAGCAAAGGTAAATGAAGACTTGGAAAATTTTTATTCTACTCCATTACAAAGTTTCAGGTTGGAACAGTAAACGAACTTGCTCGTCAACTTTTGCATGTGGAACATCCTAATTCGGATGAGATCCTGGAACGTCAGAATAAATTAAATGCCCGTTGGGCTCAGCTTCGTGATATGGTTGATCAAAAGAGAGCTGAAGTTGATCGCGCACATCGCCTAGAAACTTTCAGGCAAGTTCATTATTGCTCAGAAAGTCTACGCATTGATTATCTAGCCTTCTCCAAATGTTCCGATGATAGTTCCGTATATAGAAATAACTTCTCCAGCAAAATATTAGAAAAATATCAAACATTGTGCTTCCACTTAGGACTAGATTAATTTTATTGCTAATATGATTTGCTTGAGGTCAAATTATACTTTAATTATGTTAGCGCAATTACTAGCAAAGATACTTACAGAATCGACTGTCAAGAAACTGTTACTTGGATTGAAGATAAAACACGTGTTCTTGAGGACTCTGATGCGTTGACCAATGATCTCAGTGGAGTTATGAAACTTCAAAGGAGGCAAGAACATTTTTGAATTTTTTATCAGGAATCTTTTATTTTTCCTCATTGTTGTTATTATAATCGTTAGTTTTAGGCTTTCTATGATGGAACGTGACCTAGGTGCTATTCAAGCAAAATTGGATGCTCTTCACAAAGAAGCAGATTCTATCGAGAAAGAACGACCTGCAGAAGCACAGGCAATTCGTGAAGAAATCAAACGTATCCATCATGTTCGTTCGATAAGATTTCGTTATATATGCATTGTTTTCAACGTTTTAACAGTTAATGTTAATCCACTTCAGGTTTGGGACATTCTCAACAAAAAAGTCCGCGAACATGAAGCTAAACTCGATGAAGCTGGCGATTTGCAGAGATTCCTTCGCGATTTGGACCATTTCCAAGCGTGGCTTACTGCTACTCAAAGACAAGTGCGTAGTTATTTTTTTAGACAAAAATATTAAAAGTAAGTCCAATGTGTCCTACTATGCTTAGAAAACTTCCTCTATTAAAAATGAATTTCCGAACTGGTTGGTTTTTAGGCAATTTTCTATTCATGATCTGCTTTTTTTTTAACGCAGCCCTACAATACGGTAGTTTTTATTTTTGGGTCTGACACATTTATACCAATATTATAGTAATATTTTAGGACTCTTTTGAAAACCTTTCTTCCTGAAGAGTTCGCGTGATGCTTTGTGGTGTTTTTATTGATAATACTACAAATTTATGGTTTTTTAAAGAGCAGTTATTTTTTGCGCGATTAAACTTTTGAATTAAACTTTCTTGCAATAAATTTTAGGGTATAATGAAGCCATTTTTCAAATAAAATTAAAACTTATGTTAATTGAATGATCGTTGATAACGTATTTGTTATTTGATGTGGTTAATCATAATTATCCATGATACCGGTCCACTGGCTTATTGTTATATAGTTTGTGTTATGTTCAAGACGATTTTTCAATAATCCTTTTTTTTTGTTTACAAACACTTAGTGACTGTATTTCAACGTTTGTAAAGTCTTTGTTTCAAGGTTGCGTCTGAAGATGAACCACAATCATTAGCTGAAGCAGAACAATTACTTAACCAACATGCTGCTATTCGAGAAGAAATTGATGGATATGCTGAAGATTATAAGAAAATGCGGGCCATGGGAGATCGAGTAACGCAAGATCAGACAGACCCTCAGTATGATACGGCTTACTTTTCATTACCGTTTTTTTTTCCTTGAAGGAAGAGAATATTGATTCTTCGAAAGGTACATGTTCCTTCGGCAGCGCCTTGTGGGCTTACAAGAAGGTTGGGAAGAGTTGCAACGTATGTGGGACAACAGACAGCATCTCCTTAGCCAAGGATTGAACCTACAGGTCAGCTTTTTCCTAATTGCATGCATGCAACCGTTTTTGTGTTTTTCACTACTTGTCAAAGTTTACGCTGTCAGATGATTCATAATTGACAATTTCTAGATGTTTTTGCGAGATGCAAAACAAGCGGAAGTTATGCTTTCACAACAAGAGAACTATCTCACTAAAGACGAAGCTCCGAACAGTTTGGAGCAGGCAGAAAACATGCTTAAGAGACATCAGGCATGTTGTTTTTTGAAATTTTTCCTGAGTATTTTACTTAATTTTACCATCCTTTTTCTGATGTTTGATGTCGACGTCGTACTATTTAACACCATAACTCCATGCTTGGTTTGCCGCGCAGTTTACGATTTATAAAAATAAAGCGTGTATCACTTTAGGATTTCATGACCACTATGGACGCAAATGACGAGAAAATTCGTGCCGTGGGAATGTTTGGTGACCAGCTATGCCAAGACGGGCACTATGCTGCCGATAAAGTAAAATTTTCAGTAGTTTTTAAGAATGTCGTATCATATCGTGTCTAAATCGGAATTTCGTTACGAAAATTCAATTTCCATTTTGTTAATATATTACAGATACATAAGAAAGCGCGTAACATTGATGAGCGTCGTGAAGCTAATCGTGAGCGAGCTCAAGTGTTACTCAGCAAGTTGAAAGATGCGCTCACGCTTCAACAATTCCTTTCTGATTGTGAAGAATTAAGAGAATGGATTGAAGAGAAGATGATTCGCGCACAAGATGAAACATATAGGTATTCTGTCAATTTGTTCTGTATTTTAATTATTGAATTTAACTTGAATCAAATATATTGTTATTATTATTATTGCATTACTATGTTACTGTTATATTATTATACTAATGTTTTATCACCACTACATGATTAATATATTTCTTATTATTATTGTTAATATATATGAAATTATATTATGCATTTAAGGTATTATAATCGTTTTGTTCTCCTTTGCCCTTCAACTATTTCACTTCAAAGATTGTCAAATTTCTAGAATTTCTTCTCTGTTTCTTTCTCACGCTACTTTAATCTCTCAGGGTGTTCCTTTTCGTGAATGATGACACGACTAGATCTCTCGTTGCTCAATAAGTCATAATTATTTGTAGGTACATCTTGACATTAACGACGACTTTATCTACTTATTTCGCAGGAGTCGGTCTCAATGGCGATTTAATTTTTTGGTGATTTATTCCACAGCGGTCGTACTATTTTTTATACGTTGGCAATCTTTGGCCATTATTTGCAAATTTTAGCTGATTTCTCATTATCCTTGATATATCGTCTGATAATCGTCATCAAAATTAAGTAGAACACATGCAGCATACAGTTCGGATAGTAATGTCAATCGTTCCATTTGTCAACTTTTTGTATAAAACAGCCATTCCAAATGTCTTCATTTATTTTACATCTTTCCTTTGATCTGTATCTGTATATGAACTGTGACTTTGCGTATCATCTACAACTCTAAGTTTATTAAATGTCAACGTTTTCTTCAATGTGATCCAGATGCAGCCAGTTGTTATGTATGCAAAAAAATACTGTCAAGAATGATCGGGAATAATTAGTCACAAATGGTTCTTTTCTCCGTTTTGTATAATAGGGAATTTTATCCACTATTCTTCATTTTACTGGAATCTCCACATAAAGAAAATTACATTCAGATGCAAAATCTGCTACTAATGACATATTTAAATGAAAGTAGATTTTTTTAACAAGTATATGATAAAGTTTCGCGTCTACTTTCATAAAAAAATTAGCTTTCATTTATTAGACAGGAGTGCCAAAAATGACGCCATATTAAAATAACTTATCCACGTTACCAATATTAGACATTTTATAAGTGCAATGTATTAAAGTTCATAGCTCATTAAAGTTCATTCAGTATCTCTCCATCCATTTTATTATGCAATATATTTTTAGAGATGCGAAAACTATTACATCCAAGTTCGTTCGCCACCAAGCTTTCCAAAGTGAATTGCAAGCAAATAAAGTAAGTTGCTTCTTTAATTTCACACTCTTTTCCGTTGGAGACTCCCCTTTAAATATTTGCAGGAGAGACTTGATCAACTGCAGCATGCCGCCATTGATTTAGGCGCGGAGAAACCTGAATTTACAGGAACTATCGATCCTCAAATTGTTGAACTTGCTCATCAATGGGAACAACTAGAGAAAACAACTGAAGAGAAAGGCCAGAAGCTGTTTGATGCAAATCGCCAGCAGCTTTACGTCCAAAGTATAGCTGACATGAAGGTATCCTTATTGATTTCTATATAAATTCATCATAGTGCCTCTCATAAAATGAGTAACTCACGACTATATTACACAATAGTACTCACGACTATTCTTGAGATAGCTATTTCTGCTGTTCAAAGTTCGTGTTTGAATCGGTTGTTCGTATAGGGGTTAAGAATAGAAAATTTCACATGAGTTTTGTAGGAATGGGCCAGTCAGCTGGAAAGGAAATGGTTAGAGACGATCCAGCTGCTGATCTCACGACTGTAAATATGGCAATAGCAAAAGCAACAGTTAATCGAAACTGAAATGATAAAGAAGTATAAGTTTTCAGTTTTTTGACGTTTTTGTGAAGTTTTAATATGTATCAAATTCAGAGCACATCACATTGACCAGTTGATGGAAATGGAACCGCAGCTAGAGGAAATGCATCCGGATGAATTAGAAGACATTCGCGCACATCGCTTAGCAGTGCAAGAACAGCTTCAAAGGTTTGTCGTTTTTGACGTCTCACTACAGAGTCTGAACGTTAAACCACTTTTCTTTATTGCCATTGCAACTATTAGAATCAAATAAATAACATTTTGTAATTCCAGAAGTTATCTCTGTAAAAGTCAAAAACTATACTAGTATCTGTAAAAAATGTTCTTGCATAAATCTGATTAATAAGTCCTTTTGTTCTATATAGTTATTGTCATATATAAATTCCATTCTAGACTTCAAGCTCCTCTTGACGATCGGCGACGTCAGTTGGAACGCAAGAAGGCGGCGTTCCAGTTCGGTCGCGATGTTGATGACGAAAAGCTTTGGATTGCAGAAAGGCTGCATTTAGCTCGCGCTAAGCAACTTGGTGAAAATCTGCCAGATTGTCAGAGGTATATTTGTTCCTAACATACTAAACATATTACAACAAAAGAATATTTTCTAACGCAAAAAGTCTTCTTTTCTCATTAGGCTGCAGAAAAATGCGCAGTTGTTGGCAAATGAAGTTGAGAATCACGAGCCATGGATTGAGCGAATTTGCAATAACGGGCGAGAACTCATTGATGCAGGTTTGCTCTTAGTTTCTGTTTCCTCTTGCTTTTGATTCTATCATTTGTAGTGGTAAAGGCGCTGGAAGAAAAGTTGAGTTTGGTAAGTAGCAGGATTTCTGTGCGCGCTTAGTTTTCCGGTTAGAAAGTAGAGTTTGTAATATTCAACAATATTTTCTGATTTCATATATCTTTTTTTCAAAATGAGTTCGGTAAGATCCTTTTTTTTTAAAGGAACGTTTTTTGCACGTGTAATTTCAAAATTGATCAAACTTTAGGCCATGAGAAGTCGGCAGCTTTTGAGCAACGTATATCCGAACTTAGAAATGCCTGGAAAGAATTAAAAGATGCTATTAGCGACAGGAAGGAGCGGTAAGACCTGTTTTTTCTATTTGCTTGTCTTTTAATTTACAGTATGACGATGCACTCGATAAAATGATATGATGAGATACTAAGTCTATTTAGTTTACGATGCTGCGCTGCTACAATTTATAAACATTGTTACTGTATTCATTTTTATTTGTTCGTCTGTACATAATTTTCATAATATACCAGGCTGGCTGAGAGCGAAAAAGCGCATCAATTCCTTTATGATTGCGGAGAGGCTGAGGCTTGGATGAGTGAACAAGAACTTTACATGATGCAGGTATTTCTTAATGCGGTTACATTATTTTATTTACACGATTTATAAGAACGTTGTTTATTTATAGGATGAACGTGGGAAAGATGAGTTTTCTACTCGCAACCAAATCAAGAAGCATGAGCGTCTTCAATCTGATATTGATAAGTTTGCTGACACCATACGGCAGCTAGCCGTGAAAGCGCAGAAATTTATCGATGAGCAAAGTCCTCTTAGGTTGGATTTGAATGTCTAGTGTAAAGTCAACAGTGTTTCAAAAAACGTTTTTCAGCGATCAAATAGCTTTGCGGCAGTCTCAAATTGAAAAGCTGTATGCCGGTCTTCAAGATTTATCAAAAGAACGAAGAAAGAGGCTGGATGAAACTCTTGAGTTGTATGCTCTTCATCGCGAAATCGATGATCTACTGCAGTGGATAGCTGATAAAGAAGTACGTTTTTTGTTACCATCAATATCGAGTCGTTTACTTCAAGACTTACTAGAATCAGTTCTCTTTCAAACATCATACTTGATATTTACGTAATTATTTCTTAATTTCAGTGATGACGTTTTTTTAAGGTTGTCGCTGGTAGTCAGGAGAACGGTCAGGACTATGAGCATGTGCAAATGCTCCAGGAACGATTTCAGCAGTTTGCACGAGATACTGAAAACATTGGGTCGGAAAGAGTATCACGAGCAAATGACGGATGTGATGCAGTAAGTCAAATTCCTAAGAAATGAAAGCTTTTTTTAGTTCATGTGTTGTGGAAGACCAGCATGGTTATCCTTTATTATATTTTTTAATTTTATTTGAAAATGATACACTTGCGTATACATAAAGGTTATTTTGATACTTATCATCGCACTACATAATATCACTTTATTGTGGCTTTATAGCTTCCATCGCTACTAAGTGTCTTAACTCTTTTGTGCAGTGATTTCAGTGGCGTGGAAAAGAGTATAGGTTAGTAAAAGTTCAGCCGACGCAAAAACTGTGCTGACCGGCCAAAGAATATTAGTACTACTAGCAAAATATAATGACGCTCGCCTTAAGTAGTTTGCCAGATAGAAATATTACATCAAAACTACAACAGCGATATATCCACAATTAACATAGTACGATCATTATGAACAATGGTATGAGACTCCTAAGGGGGAGGAGGCTTCGGAATGTTGAAGGGGTGGGTGTTCGTTACAGTCCCTCAGCTAAGTTCGATACCACTAGCAAATTGAAATGTCGAAATATTTATGACCTTTTATGGATCAGGACATTTGACCTTTACTATCTACCATTTATAACCATTAATACGATTATTATTCGAAGACAAGAAATCAACATAATGTACGATATGTCTTTCCTTCGCATATAATTTGAATGATAAAGTAGAGATTACTCAAGAGAGTATTTTCTACAACTCTTTTTTTACAAGTAGTCAGTATATTTGTTTCATTATATTTCGCTTGTTTTCTAGTTGATTGCTACTGGCCATACTGATGCTCCTACAATTGCATTGTGGAAAGATAGTCTTAATGAAGCTTGGGAAAATCTCCTAGAACTGATTGACACCCGTTCACAAATACTGGAAGCCAGTAGATTGTTGCACAAGTGAGGTTTATTTTTAAAAATCAAGTTTCTTACTATGGATTGTTAAAACAACATGAGCATAAATTCACTGTCATAATGTTATGTTTTGAGATTTTTCCACGACTGTCGTGACTGTCTTTCACGAATCCTTGAAAAAACACATGCTATGCCCGAGGATTTGGGGCGTGACTCAAGTAGCGTTGGAGCTTTGTCTAGAAAGCACCAAAACTTTTTGAAAGATATTGATGCCATCGGAGAGCAGGTGTGTCGTGCGATGTTGAACACTTTTCAATAGAAAGTCATGACTTTACAATCTCCAATTTTATTTTCGAAGCTTTCATTCCGGAGCGCTAGGATAAGACTTTATAATTTATCTTTTTAAGTTCAATAGGTTGTTTTAATACAGGTAGCTCAAATTGAGCGTGATGCTAGTGAGCTTCGTGATGGCTATGCTGGCGATCGCGCCTTGGAGATGGCTGCCCGTGAATCTGAAGTTGTGAAAGCATGGAGGCACTTGCGAGGATTATGTGATGCAAGAACATCGCGGCTCACTGATACATCCGATCTATTCCGATTTATGAATATGGTTCGGTAAGTAATTAGTGTGTTATTGATGTCACATGATTTGTACTAATTCACGGTAAATTGAATGCATGCCAAAAATTAGAATGTAATTAATAGACTAATTCTTTTAGTGATCTTCTTCTATGGATGGATGAGGTTAAGCGAGAAATGACAACTCAAGAGCGTCCCAAAGATGTTAGCGGCGTTGAGTTACTAATGAATAATCATCAAAGCTTAAAGGTAGAGTATATCTAATAAAGAAGTGTTGTTATTTTTTCTAAAAATCCAATACAGGCAGAAATTGATGCTAGAGAGGACAATTTCAATTCTTGTATTTCACTCGGAAGAGATCTATTGAATCGAAAACATTACGCCTCAAGTGAAATAGAAAAGAAACTCATCAAATTGACAACAGAGCGAGCAGAAATGATGCGACGATGGGAGGATCGTTGGGAATACCTACAACTAAGTGAGTGGCGGTAATAATACTATGATATTATACTGTGAGAAAATTTTCATAGTGTTTTCTTAGCTCATGTAAATTTAATGATTGTAATCTTATTAATTGTGCCAAGAACAACTTGGAACAACTATGAAAGGGTCCCATTATACGTGTAGCGTTCTGAAGAGATTCGTTCCACTAATGGAAAAGTAGTGCGATGTGAACGTTAATGTTGAAAATGTCTGGGAATTCGTGATTTCGAAAATATCAATTTATTTTATCGAAAAATAAAAGACTGCGAATTAGTCAAATGAATTTCGATTGTATTTTTACACCAGTTTTTTTAAAAGGCCGCTAAAATTTCTGTAAACGGATTTTTTCATGGCAAATAATCGTTGGGTTTTTTAGTTCTTGAAGTCTACCAATTCGCTCGAGATGCAGCTGTTGCCGAATCTTGGCTTATGGCACAGGAACCTTATCTCATATCACGGGAATATGGAAGAAGTTTGGAGGAAACAATAGCTTTGATAAAACGCCATGAAGCATTTGAAAAATCAGCAGCTGCTCAAGAAGAGAGATTCCTTGCCTTGGAGAAATTAACTACGGTAGATTGCAATTCTTTGAATATTCCGTTTCATATATTATTTACTTAGCTTATGCTATTGGGATACTTTGCCGACCATGGAAAGTGCATAAAATATAACATAAATATACAATGAGTTATTTTGGAATTTGTTATTACTCATTTGCACAACTTTTCAATTGTTGTCTGCAATAATAAATCCAACCTGAATATGACATATTGGACTAAGTTAAGGTCAAATTTTATACGGAAATTCAATGTTGTATCAACTACCAGTTTTTAAATCTTCTCCGTGGCCTTCACTTAAACTATGTTGTGTTTTCTAACACAAATTATTCAATATTATTCAGGATATTGTATGATTACGATAATAATTAATGATAATGATTAATTAACAATATTATGATTATTGTTATCATTATTATTATTGATTATAATAATAACTAATTAATTATTAATCATATGATTTGTTTGTAGTTTGAACTGAAAGAAATGCAACGATTGGAAGAGGAAGCTGCAAGGAGGCGTGGTCATCTAGGCAGTCCGTCTCGACAGGCAGCCGAACCTTATGGCGTGGATCCTGACGGTGGGTTAACAAATTTTCAAACGATCTCACATCTTTGGTTTTTGAAACCTACTCTTCATGACAGTCTGCTAGAACAATCGACATGAAGTTGTGCATGATCATTCTTTTTTATGAGTGAATTGTGTAATTGTATTATGATCGAAAACCAGACCATCTAAACATTTGAATGTTCAGTTAGGTGAATTTCTGAACAACGTTGCATAGTAATTATATCCTAGAACGGTAACATTGAATGGTCAGGTTTTCTATCAAAATGTTTTGTGGAATGAATGGAGTGCTGTGAAATTACAGATTTCAATATGACAATGAGCAGTGTGGACAGCAGTGGAGCACCACGAACAAGCACTTTGGGTTAGCTCCTTCATTAACAGATAGCTTTTTCAAATTCAATTTACGTCTTAGAAAGTTACAAATATATTACAGATTTGTGACAGTATTAACTAAAATTCAAAAAGATTAAATCATCCTCTACAGGATGTAGCATAATTACGTCTGGGGAAAATAACCGTTTTTATAGATTTACAAACAAAGTATGCTATAGTAGCATTGCTACTAATTATAATATTTTTAACCATTTTTTTACACCATTAGATTGCGCGAAGAATTAGTATCATTTTGAATGAGTCCTGTATTGTCATTTAATGCATGGTGACGTGTATTGTGACTAGTGCAGCCGCGTTGCAGAACGTAGTCGGTTGTCAACTGGGGATAGCAGTGGATGGCGCATGTCTTTGGCTAGGGCACCAAAGTTCGAGTCTCGTGATCTTCGAGGTATGTGTTGTTGTTGTGCATGTGGTAATTTTTCAGGTTTACTCATAAGAAAATATGGAAAAAAAGAGCTCAAAATGTCGCATATATTTTATATTATCTCGCAAACCTTTTTGTGCTTATAATCATCACTTGTTTGAATGAGTGCTATATATTTGAGGAATCGTTTTGTATTCCACTAATACGCAGTATCTACTGTTTCAAGTTAGAGCTTACACATGATACTTTGGAAGGTAGATTCAGATTAAATCGATTATGTAACAATTATCACATCAGGAAGGAAGATTGTGATTCTATATAGAAGCTGTCAAATTTCACTCCTTCACTTTAGGCACAAGAACAGGCGACGCTTTCGAAGGCACATTAATTCGGAAACATACATATGAATCATTGGATAGAAAAGCATCAAATCGTTCATGGGACAAACTACTGGCTGTTTTGAGAAACAACGAACTTACGTTCTATAAAGATGCCAAGCATAAGTAAGTTATTTTCAAATCTCTGATATGTAGTTGCCTTATTTTTCTTTGAATTCAATAGGCTAGGCGAGGCCTATAAACTATTTTTTTCCACTATCTTTATGTTTTAAGTGATTGTAAGTTTTTTTGTAGCTGTGTAAAAGTGATATCGGAATTCTATTTTAGAGAAGAGGGTGTGACTTACCACAATGAACCTGCTGTAAATTTACCTGGTTGTTCGGTCAATCTCGCACAAGGTTATCAGAAGAAGAAAAACGTGCTATCATTACGAATGCCTATTGGAGCAGAATATCTTCTACAGTGTGCAAGCGAAGTATGCTCTTTTATAATAATTTTTCAATTTTTTCGTCATATCCATTAACTTCCACAACTTACTTTTTAAAACAATTTTTTAATATATGGAAGTAAAGCAAATTTATAGTAAAACAAAGCATAATTTGTATGTTTTGCTCCATATTCTTTCTTGCTTCAGGATGACTGTCAGCGTTGGTTAAGTGAACTACAATTGGCAACTGGTCAATCGCATTTAGAAGAGGGATCTCGATCCCAAACGTTACCGGAAGGCGCGCAGGCGAAGGCGAAGAAGAGCGGTTTCTTTTCGCGGAGCAAAAAATAGATTAGATAGGCAGCATATTACTATAATATTATAGACATTTTCTAGTCTTTTTTCCGCATGGTATGTTTTGTGAGCTTAAACATGAACCGGAGTAAACGGAACAATCACTACCGACGGCGCCAGCAGCAGCATTTGATTTCCATTGTATGACCTCCGAAGCCTTATGCTGCGCAACACAATACAATATTATCATCTCAATTTCTTTCGTTATGTGCTACTACGGTTCTCGTACACTCCTACCATCCTTTTGATAGGCATTGTTAAGTTGTCTCAACTCACTTCTCACCAATTTGTGGTTTTGAATTGGTAAATTTCTCTGTATTTTATGTTGTTAGTCATGAATCTGTCTACGCAATGGATGATGGTGCATAAACGGCTTATTGTTACAATTGTGTTAGCCACCTGGCAACATTAACGAGATCTCGTGTGCATTAGGATGGTCTACTTCGTGTCTTTTAGATAAGATTGCTCAAAACTCATCCAAAACTCTCAAACACATGTATGGGAAACCCTGGTGGTCTCGTAACTGAGCTGGGCAGCTAACGCATTATAATCGTGATTTAATCTGACGATTACGAAACTTCGGCTAGTGTTTTTTTACATTCAAATACTACTCATGTTGGCTCTACCACTATTTCGTCTTTTTCATGTTCTAATTTCATACTTTATACTATTTCTATGTTGGTATTTATCGTCTTAAAAGGAGCATTTCTGTTAAGTGCGTTTCTTGTTCTCTCAATAAGTAACAGTAGCGGATTATGAATGCAGTGTGTGTTCTGCATATCGGCGTCTTAATCCGTCTCGCTTTCGTTTTAACTACTTTCAAATTTCTCGGACACATCGTCGTTTGGATTTACACGTATCCTGCGCGTTTTAACGTCTAACTTAACGTCATTTTGAGAGACATGTAGTGCATTCTGGATTTTAAAATTATGGTTAGTTGGGTAAATGCAGATGTTTTGTAGCCGTTATGATTATTCACTATTCATTCTCATATCCGTAGCAAAGCGTTGAAGCACTGTGAGTATCATGCACCAAGAAATCTTTAACGTAAATTTTGTGACCATGAAACGTTAATGAAGTCTCGCGTATCTCGATGTCGATATAGCAGAGCCCCACTAGCGAATACAATCGTAAATTGTAAGTACCGTTGTTACGTTCGCTTTCTTCAAGCTGTATCTCATGCTACACTGCCTACATTTTCCGTTTATTTGTTCTTCTGTTAGTGAATCTGAGCGATAAGCATCACCATGATCACGTGTGTCTATTATTGTCTTGTCCCGTTTTTTATTATGGGAAGGGGCGGGGTACGTGCGTACTTTGTTTAGTCATTGGCGTGCGTCAAGTGGGCCTTGAAGAATTTTTAGAATAAAATTCGCTAGCTGTGGACCCCTCTGCTTGTCTCATCTCTTATATTGTTTATTGTATGAAATGATTTGTATTTTGCGTGAATGTTTCATTTTTTTTTTGTTTATCTCTTGTTTTCATATTGAGACATGGAAACATATACTGTCGTATTAAGAGAGCTTTGTTTGTGCATCGTTTCAAACTGATAGCGTTTGTATTTTTCTTCCGAGCCTATAGGACCTGGTTAAAAATTGCTACACTCTTTTTTTTCAGACTGAAGAGCTCTTAGCTTTATGTGTTTACGTAAACGTTATTATATGGTCACAATAAAGTCTATTTATTGTTAACGTCTGCGGAAATGGATTTTCTTGCCGTCTGTTTAATAGTGTTCTGTGCTTTTGAACAAATAGTGCAGAGACTGTTCAGGACTCACGATCAATTTCAACCTCAACAACATGAAATGATTAATTTTACGATGATTGATTTTTCAGCAGTATCGTCATTGAAATACCAAAGATCAATCAAATCAGCATATGACAGTTTATTTGAAAGTTTGATCGAATTGTTGATGCACGAAAACATTTGTGCGTACATATCTACAATAATGTACATTATTAATATTGTCAATTGTAAATATGTATAGTCTGATAAGCCAATGTTTATAAATAAGAGAATAGAATCTTTTTGTTTACATCAATATAAGAATACGACGATATTGATAGCATCACAATATCTGATAGACGTATAATTTCAAACACAAAACAATTTTTAACAGCGGATATTTGTCATCTACTCAAATAGAATATACTCAAAGACAGAACATGAATCAGCAGGTAGAGGAACTTCAGGAGGCGTGTATTCTTAATATTCAAACATTCTTCGGTTAAGTATATTCCTTATTCCTATGATAACGATAAGGAATATGATAGAAGAAGAAAACGAATATCACTGGCATTCAGAATAAATCAGTGGCACATTTGAAATCGTCAACCCGTTTTTCGCTCAAATATATAACATTCATATAAAACTTCCACATTCGTAGAACTAATCAGAATAGACCGCATCCTTTAAGTTTTGACGATAAAATCGTATCCAATACGCTATCGAGTACAAATTGTACTTGTTGCGTATCTGTAGCACAAGTCAAATGAGTGTAAATCGATTTTTCACGATTTTCGTTTGCCGCCATGAACTGTGCCTCAATGTACTTGGACGCTTCGTCGTAGTTCTCTCTTCCTGACATGTAAAAAGAGAATTTAATAAAAATATGCACTTACAATTTCATTATTAAGTTCATTAGCTATTTTTGAAACACCATGACGCTACGAAATTTATATAAGTAAGAAGAAGGTAAGGGTATTTGAATCACACAATAAGCTTATTAGTGAGTATAACGAGGCTATTTGTATCAACTCTCACGTAAGGTAGATAAAATAAGATTTGACTGTTGATTAGTGCCTATGGGAAGCGCCACATATCCCGTTTGACCTCGATATCTTGCAGGTAATTGAATGCGGCTTCAATCCATACAATGACTTCACTTGAGCAATGTTAACCAACTCAGCACTACCTATCCTCTCACATTGTTTTGGTATGAATTTATTGACCGTAAAGCGATCGTGGACTGGTATGCCCGGAGACGAACGTAAACCGGGGCATCCGTAACCCTGTGGCATCTATCGCTACGCTAAATATCTCCACCGTGTTTATCACTTGGGTCATTCGAATTCTAACTAGAATAATGAGTGTGTCTTTGATTTCACTACTATGAAATGCATAAATAGAACTGACCTTTATAGTTTGGAAACGCGATCCTTAAAGATTTACCGTGTCCGATTTTTTGCTCAAATAGATCTTTCTTGTTCAAGAAAAGAATAATTGATGTGTTGATGAAATATTTATTATTAATCACTTGTCGGAACAATTGAAGTGATTCCTGCATACGATTCTGTAGAAAAATTACCATTTCAATTGTTATTTTATTGCTAATATAAATAAATAGCTATTTATTATGTAATGATTAACTCAAAAAATTGTGATGGATAAGGATAATCCCTCTCTATCAACCAGTGAAAGTACGCAGGTCATTTGTCTTGATGTTATAGTGGAGGTGTTTGAATGGAAGTGATACGTACGATGAATTGAGAGAACCAATCTACTGTTCATTCAGTACAGCCCACCCTCCTAGGCTATTTTGGTATCAACTCACAGACCTCTGAGGGTCGGACGATCTAGTTAACCTAAGCCGAACTTTAACCGTTAACTTTAACCATACGATATGAAGCGTTCATGTAACTGTAGCTGTTATTTTACCATTATTCATAGATGGTATTCCCATAAAAATCTCAATCAATTAACGTAAAAAATAAGCATAAAAATAAACAATAGTAGCATTTATTACTACCTCATATTTTACAGAGCACAGATTTCTTTAATAATGAGTGATAATCTTACCGTTGTATCGTCTTCAAGAAGAACTTGATCGTATTCACTCAACGATGCCACGTAGATAATCGCCTTCGCATCGTCGAAGCAGTGTATCCATTTCTTACGCTGCGAACGTTGACCACCAACATCGAAAACCCTTCAAATAATCTATTGAAAACTTTCCATACAGATGTTGCTTGCTTGCTACTTGCTTCACTTCCAATTTGATGCATAGGAAATCGTCTAATGTAATTTGAACTGTAGCGCGATCGATCAGAACCGATACAATCTTCGAAATGATAAGAATTGAATGATTGAGGTCTATTTCTGAGTTAAAACTATTAGTTTTTGAGGCTAGCGGGTTTTTAGTGAGCACCATGTTTTCATGTAGAATTGAGCATATTTATACACTGAGTGACTACTGCTTTCGAATATAAAATAGCTTGGTAATAGAACTGTACAACTATGTGATTTAACTCTGAGTAACGGCGTATTTTTTTGAAAATGAGGACCGAGAAAAGGTAGAAATTGTTTCAATCAAAAAATGAGGTTTAAATTATCACCGTTTTTTCAGTTATACGAAGAATTTATTTAAAAAAGATATCTGTTGACTGATTTATCATAAATCCCTTACAATATAGATAACCCATGATAAGCTTTGGCGTTGATCAGTCTCTCCCTCCTGGATCAGTATTTTCAATATGATATCGTAGACATGATTGACTGTCAGTCTATACAATGACTTGAGTTGATCACTCTTCACCGAGTCATTGCTGTTTATCTCACCCAGGTTTCTGTGATATCAATTTATTTGACTCGGAGGAATGGCCTAAGAGCTACTGCGAATCTGATTCGGGCCTTCGTATCAAAGCAGCACCTTCAACGCTTCGCCACAAGCCCCCTAGTCTTGTACTACATTATGAATAATAATAA
>KN716183.1:480036-501724 GCA_000816705.1 Dictyocaulus viviparus
GCATTCTGACGTCATGGAAAATATGAGTGTTTCTGGAAAATTTTGAAGAGTACTTTTTTTCCTGAAATAAATCTAACAAGAGGAAAAAAAAACCTCACTATAATTCTAACTAAATAATTTACGATAAACTAGAGAATTTGTTTTGAAAAAAATCTACAGTAATCTTTAATCACCTCGATGAATAACAAGAGGAGAATAATTTTGCTTTTCCTCAAGTCAACTTCTATAATCATTCAGATATCTTTGCAGTTTAGTAGATTAATGAAGTCTCGGAGGGAAAAACCCTTACTGGTAACTCATTTGCGCACCTGTTGCACTTATTTTTTTAACTCACATAATCATTAATTATTCATGAGGCTTCAACTTGTAAGCTTATCGCATTTATCTACTGGAAGAATCGATATATTTGGGGATGTTTTTAGAATCTTTAATCGTAGAAATGGTATAGGTGCTTATCGTAATGGTGGACGAACAAAGCAGCGAGACGAAAGTTCAAATCAATCTCTGGGCAATGAAATCCTCAAACCCCAAGGGTTTTGTTAAATTAACACAAAAACAATCTCGAGCAATCATAAGCCTTCACTTAATGAAGACTTGGTAGTGTTTAGTTCTTCTAAAGAGCAGTACCCTATTCGTTACAGACTCAAGAAAGCTGGAATCGTTAGGCATCCTGAGGGATTAGATAACGTCATGTTACGTACTTATCCCTCACTGTTGATGGTATAGAGTGCATAGAATGAGGAAAAATATTTATTAGTAGTACAAAAAATTTTCTATTATCCCGTTCAAGTCTGGTTTATCGATGCTCGTTCATCGATGTAAACGAGCTTCTCATTAGAGTTTTGACATTTAAATATGTCAAATTATAAACTAATATGGTTGTAATCTATTGAGGATGATAGAAGAAATGAGACTCATCACTAATTTTATGCTTTTGAGTTAGCCATAAACAGGAGACTCGAGAACGAAATTTTCAGATTACCTTTCTATTTTTCTATCGAGTGAATTACCGTACTCATCAATCAATATTTATCAAAATTACACTAGTGAGAACACATTTACATTAAGAGATGCTATGAGACTCTTATAATTAGGCTGAGGCTTAGGTTCAACCTCATGGTTATGTCTTAACTTAAGCCCAATTTTCTTGATTGTGAGCTTAATTTTCAGCCTAAATTGAAGCTTAAGCTTAGCTTTTTGCTCAATTCGATGGCCATTGTTCTTCATGAAAATGAGTCCTGAACACAAACTTACCTTGATAATTATGTTTTCCTCACAATGTTAATTTTTGACTCCATATTCATTTAATTTATAGCTTATTTGCATAAATATTTACAAATATTTTCAGTAATTTTAAAAACTATCGTTTTTCTAGGATCATAGAGAAATTTTGTATTAATTAAAATAAATTTAAATATAATTGAATAATAAATGAAATAAGATCCGTAATGTTTCTAATAGGCTTATTCAAATTTGCCCTCAAATTCAAATTCCTTTATCGCCTTTTTAAAATTGATTTTTAAAAATCCAAATATTTCCAGAATTTCTAATTTTAAATGTTTCACTCGCAAATGATTCACAAAAATTTGTTTGTTTATTTTTTTTTTCGAAAAAAAAACAAACTCAAAGCAAAATCAACAGAGCTTTTGTAAATGGAATTAGCATAAGTTATTTGACTCAACTAATGAGTGACAGATACAATTTTGAAAGATTTAAAACATTTTGAAACAAAGAAAAGAAAAGAAAAGCACAAAAGTTGCGTTTCAACTGAGCAGCCGAGCTAATCGATTCAGTAATATTGAGCTTAATTATATAAGCTTGGTTTTTTTTTTGTAAAGAATATCCGAAGCGTTTTAAGAATTGAGAATATTTGTGAGAGGAAATCAAACTAAAAAATCATTAATGAATAATGTAGTGAATGAGGAAAATTGTCTGAGTAACAAGTCTAAACCTCGAACCTCTTGGAATTCTACGATTTGTAAGCCTTCGAGAAAAAGTTCTATATTGACTGAGTCGATATGAGTCTTTATTTTTAGGTTTCAATTTGTTATCGATGTCAAGGTATACTGTAATTGTTGGATGAGGCGGTGTTTTGTCCGTGAGAACTTTTGACGTCATTCTAATTATATTCAAGTAACGATGTGAACAAATCGAATTACTTACAGCTGAGAGGAGAAAAAAAAACAAACACATTTCCATCCAATATATAATAAAAATCGATCAATATCACCATATTTTTCTTATCGATCGTAATTATTGATCGCGCTAAACTTCTGTCGTGAAGAAAATTAATTGCGAATCAACAGGAGGTTCATTATTAACGTACTATAATAATAGTCTGTGGTAGAAAACACTATGTAGTGATAACACAAAAATTTAAGCTTAAGTGAAGCTTATTAATATTTTATTTTAGGAATAGAATAATGATGAGGTTAGATAGGACTCGACAATGAGTTTTTGTGGGTTGCGCCAAGCATTTGGCTTCATCGGTGCGAGAAAAAATAGCTACAAAAAGATGAGATCAAATATTACTCGCCTGTAAGCTTTACCATTCAGAGTTCTATGATATCACCTCACAGTAGTGAGGTAATAACGGATTTCTATTCAAAAAAAAATGTAGAGTTTAAGCTGATTATAAATTATCAATTATCACCACTTAAAAGCTTATCGACAACGTTATGTATTTTTCGGATGAATAACAATAATATTGAAAAAGCAATAAATCCAGAAATGATATTCACTATGGATAGATAACGATTTAAAAATTGCTCATATCCGTAATGATGCTGAGTTAGTCGCAAAATTTGATAGCCTCAGGCGGTCTATTGCAACATTATGTAAAAACACCTCATTAAAACTCAAAATAATGAATAAAAAATAGTTTTCGAAATGATATTTGATAGTTTTTCGTAAGCTTTATAGTTTTTTATCCTTCAATGACATTTAAATAAAATTTCATGTATAAAAAAAGCTTTTGTTACTTGAAACTACAATGTTTTTTTTTTGTGGCTTTGTTATCATAATGAACCTCATTGTCCTTGTCAGAAGTACAATTGATTTCTTTCAAACTACAAAACTTTTAGATAAGATAAAATAAGGTAACTTTTAGTGTAGATCAAATCTTTGTAGCAGGATGCGTGAACGCATTTTTGTTTAACGTGATATCGTTGAGGTAAATGAGTGCGAACCTAATCTATATAGTGACTCGAGTTGAACACTCTCAACCAAGTCAGTGCTAGTTATCCTATCCAGATTTGTCTGATACCAATTCCCGTAATCCGAAAGGATAGCGAGCTTGGTAGGAATGTGGGACCGGCCACGAACTGATTCTGTCCTGTGTGTCATCGTGACACCTCCACCACTGCGCCACTGCTTCTCCTAGCTTTTAAATAGGTTATAAAATTAGCTTAAGTATAACGATCTAGCCAAATAGTTGATAAGGAAGATGAGATTACGGTATGTAACGATACTATACGGTTATTACAGTATATTTTATAAAAATTTTTCTCAATGCTTATATATTTTATCGTATGGTTGATTGTCGGATCATTACCGTATCTACAGTAAGATTGGCGGGAAAAATATAAAAATTTAATAAACATCATAATATTTATAAATAGAAAAAATATTATTTTTGAAACAGTTCATAGGACGTGAAATCAGAAGCATTTTTAAGCTTGATTGTTCGAATTGACAAAATACGACATTACGGAATCCGTTGCTAAGTAACGAATTAATGAAAAATCAAATAAAAATATATATATATCTATATTATAAAATAATCAGTTTCTGGTATTTTGCCTATTAAGGAGAAGCTATGCTGAAAAAAAAATTTTTTAAGAAATTGTACTTAGAATTATTGAGGAAATTACACAACGAGGTAAAAACAAACCTATTAATTTACATATATAATTGAATATACCTCATTGCTTAGTAGAGTTTCAGATAATAATATTAAGCTTAAATATTGTAATCAAACTCAGTTCTATTATTGGATATGCTTCTATTAATTCGTATAAGATACATCACAATTTCGTCCTCAATACGTCCTCAATGTGACAACGTGGAGGTGATTGGATACGATTCTGCAGTATAGAATTGAGTTCAACAATGCTGCTATCTGAGATTTTTCTGGAAGCAATTCATGAAAATCGGAGGTTTGGATGGCTTCGTAGGCTTAGGATCAACAGTAAATCGTCGTGTGCTGCTTACCACCGTGACTCCTCATAGCACAGAGTTACAGACCTCATTAAAATCGTACTCAATAGAATTTATTCTATGAAAGAATGTTCGAAATGTTATTCGTTACTGTTTTTGTGATATAAGAATTATGAATTTAGTTCGTTATATTTCATAAGTATAACAGATACCATAAAAAGATTACTCAAAATGAATCAACTAAGGTAAAAATGAGGTTAAATTAATTGTTGTTCATTTGAGGATGTGTTGACAACTATGAGGAGTGCAATGAGTAAAAATCAATTACAGCATAAATACATTGAAAATATACGAGGAGAAAATTCATGTGTGGGATTGTTATGATTCGAACGAGACACTTTTATTTCATTTCAATCAATACGTTTACAAAAATTTTCCAATTATTTCGTTATGAATGAATGAATGAATGAATAATAGCGCACGTGAGTGAGTCAATAATTCAGAGCCTCAGGCGTACCTCGGAATCGTATCCTGTACATTTCTGTCTCGTATTCAATTATTTTTTGTCCTTATTCCTACGATTTGTAAGTTTTTATATCCCTAATAATGCTAAATCATTACGAAACTCGAACCTGAGGAAGTAGTCGAACGTCCGTCTCTCAGATTTCTGGTCTAGTGTGCTACCGATACCACTATCGGAGTCATCACAATGAGATCACTCAATCCTATTATTACTCTTTATAACCTCAAACGATAAAACAATGCGCTTATTATTGTTTTTCTTTTCGTGATTACAACAGAATGTATCAAAGAATATTTAGTGATAAAATGTGATTTGAGGTATGAGAGGTTATTTCACCTTCAAATAAATATATTTAAGAAAAGCTGGTTCATTAGGCCTTTTTTTCCCTCAATATATAAGAAATTTTATAATATATCATGATCAGATTTGAATAAGCTATTAAACGGCATGAGATCAAAGATCAAAACCGAAAAACAGTTGAGTGGTTGAGTTAAAAAGATAATTTTAAGCATACAACAACATCGCCCATCTCTTAATTTTATTATTACTTACCTCACTGCGTATTGAAACGACAGACAGGTACTCAATATTTATTAAAGAAAAGCAGACGTTTTGACTCAAGCATCTTCTTCAGAGCCTCAGAAGGTTCAGATTGCTATAGGGAATCGTTTGATAAGATGTCCTTCTAGTTATAACATAAAGAAATTTTTTAAACTCAACGCTCAAACACCTAATTAGTCAGCTTCTCGTAAAGCTTAACACTTCTCTTAAGAGGTAGTCGAGGCGTTTGGTTATGTTACCGCAGTTGAAGCAACTGCACCAGGTTATTTTAGATATTTATATTTATTTTTATAGAATAAAATATTAATCACTGCACAAAAATAGCTGATAAGTTCCAGATTCTAAGAAAGAATATCGATTGATTTAACTCTAGAAATTGAGGATTATTTCAGCTTAATAAATATTTTAGAAGAATGTTTTTCCTGCTTTTGACAAATTCTTGAAACTTTCTTTCTTCAAAATTGTAATTTAAGATTCCTCATTTTCCTAATAGAGTGAAAAAGAGTTACGTCCTCGGATGTTCAATTTTCCAAGGTAAACAAAAAAAAAAACGAGCGATAGCAAACCGTCGAACAATAAAATTGCAAAAGTACAAACTAATGACCTTTCAGTCGATACGCATTCATTCTTTCTTTTATCTTATTGTTTTTACTAGTATTTTTATGACGATGATAGTGCTCATAGTGTAATAGTAAAACGTGCCGAAATGTTACCTAGGTTCGCATCCGCACTCAAGCAAACGAAACCCCCACAATTTCTCGTAGGACTTTCAATTAGCCCATTTGATTCCCTGAAAGTAAACATTAATGTGTTGATAAGGAGCGGTGATCGCAACTCATTGTACGGAACAGAACCACACTCAGTTACCTCTTTGATAAAGCATATGCATAACACAAAATATAAGTGGAAGGGAGAACAATTAATTAACGAATAAATATTGAGCTTCGCTTACCCTATTCAAGCATTAGGAAACAAGCCTTGGGATAATCTTCGCAATATTGAAAGTTTGTACTTGTTTTATGTGTAAGCTTAAGGCGTAGGGAGGAGGTCACCTGGATCAGCTCTATTCCAACTGATTATCAGCAGAGTTACGCGGCAATCAATAAAATTTTCATTTTCCCGTATCTCGGGCAAGCGTAGCCCAATGAATTTTTTTTTGCTCTTAGACGAGGGTAGATTCTTCAAACGTTCTGGCTTAATTGTATCTGATCCGACAGCTGCTCTAGTCCTTCCATATCTAATGTCAGAAGAGAGGACAATCGGAACAGCATAATTGTCTTTCCTCTCTCTATACGGAGGTAGATAGATGTGACTATAAATGAGATCCGGATTGGAATCGTAGAACAGCCTATTCAAAAGTTGTAGGGGTACTCCATTTTGGTGGAGAAAAGCAGTAATCTTGGCCTTATGATTGATTAAACATCGGCTTTGTGAAACTCTTGGCAACCTCGGCTGCTTCCTTCATTACCTCAACTCTATTCTCTTTAAGAGCTTCTTTTATCGCCTTTCTGCGTTTCACAAGTT
The DNA here is from genome assembly GCA_000816705.1 of Dictyocaulus viviparus. Taxonomy (NCBI): domain Eukaryota; kingdom Metazoa; phylum Nematoda; class Chromadorea; order Rhabditida; family Metastrongylidae; genus Dictyocaulus; species Dictyocaulus viviparus. Next base: position 486,803 of record KN716183.1, read on the forward strand.
TGGACCTTAGTTGTTAATTGATTGCAGCTCCATCTTTTCCACGTTCCCATATAAGCTTAAGAGTTTCTGGAGACAAACGTCTCTTAGCCCTTCACGCATAGACAGAAATCTGATCAGGAGGAGGCATTGGTCGGTTCTTGTATGAAACTTTAGAACAACAGCTATATGAGGTATGCACTAACTTCTATTGACTATGACGTAGTTTATTTTGTTATAATGCGGATTCTATTTGAAGACTCCAACGTTCAACATAGAGATAAGGGATTTTGAAATTGTGAGTTACCATTACTCAACTTGCTCGTGATCGTAAACTCTGTTAGTCGCTCACCCTGTTCATTCCATTCGATTCCGTTTGTATTTAATGTATTGTGGCTGCAATGTAGACGATGAAGAAGGTCGAAGGTGATATCGGACCACATCTGTCTAGTCTTACACATCCAATTCAGGTGATTAGCCTTTCAAACAAATCGATATTGATGACCAAGCTCGATCGAATACATATAGACGTATGTTCAGTTTCACGACAGGCCCACCTCCATGAAGCTTGCCATCTTCGCCGAGTCGTTGTTCGGCTTCAAAGAAATTTGGAAAGGTAAAGCGACTGTTCAAAATTTAAGCTGTCAAAAAAATGATTAACTCTTCAGTTAAATTACAAGCCGTCAGACTAAAGGAAGCTTGGTGATGAAATATTTTCTTGAATGAAAGCTGAGGGTTTGACTCCGAGGATAATGGAAGTCTCGCATGAACTGCAGATTTGATTTTCCTAAGAAATCATGAATATAGTGAAATTTGTATTACCTTTGTTTCATCTGATGTTGAGCTATTATTAAGTTCATTGTCCCTTATTCCTTTAGTATCATTTTTTATTTATTAATAATGAAAACATAACTGAGTTGCTTGCCTGAGGGCAAAAAAAAGCTTCTAAACAATCAGGAAAGTCTCAATTTACTCTACTTATCTTTTACGACTTAAAAAAGCATTATAAAACTAGGTTGATGGACCTTTCTGTTAAACAGTAAGTTTTTTTTTCATTTTCAGCCAGTGACCCAAGGAATGTAGCAATAATTCAAACATTTAAATTTGACTATTACCTCAAAACTTTTGAGGAAAATTTTCTTCTGCATACTACAATAAGAAATATGTTGAAGCTTTTCAAAATCCTTACTGTAAAATCATTGTGCGTCCGAAAGGAATTTCATTTACATTTCCTATTTCATACTGTAATTGGAAGAGATCAACATGCGTCGTTTCATATTTGAAACCTCACAGCTGCGAGAATCATTAGAATAATCGTGGAGGTGATCTCGGTTACCAGCAGGATGTGTTCATTAGCAATTTTGGTTTTCACAGTTTTATAACTCACTTTGAATCATTTTTTACATGTCGGGTCGTTATGCGAAACGCTGATCAAATGAGATCAGCATTCTTCTATGTGATTCAGAGAAAATAAAATGCTTATCACATGAATTTTCCGCTTGAGGTATATTGTACTCCATCAACAGTGTCGTCACTTCGTAAAAACCTCATTGCAAATGTTGCAGAGGTGTTCTGCAATCAACCGAGCAGATGAGTGATTAATGAACCATTTACTTATTCAGTTGCTTTAATAAAACGTAAACAGAAAAAACTGACAAAGTAGATCAAATGAGGATAATGCTAGAGAATGACTGTTTTCTGTCAACAAAAAAAAAACTATCCATGTCTAAAGTGTTTATTAAAAACCAGTGAGAAAATTGGCTAGTTCCGTGTTCAGTTCTATGAGGCTCAAAAGCATTCATGAGTCAAAATCATACATGAGGAGTCAAAATAAAACAAAGAACAATATAGATGTGATCTGAAAGGTTTTAACATTAATATTTTCTAGTCATTTTTTTCTCCTCATGCATCTATTTATCATTTGTCGATCGGATTATTGATGATAAGAATTGAACTTATATCGCAAGGCTTTTATGTAAACACAAACTCTCAATTGCCTTCCTCTTACGAATTTAAAAACAGTTTTTTATTTCTTACCTCACAACTCTCTTTTCGAAAACAAAAAAGAATCTATGAGGAAAATTTCTATACCTCAACAATAAGTACTTTATTAAGTGAGAGCAAGTTCAAGAGTTGAACAGAATGGTCCTTTTTTTGTTTATTTTATTCTCAACGACGTAAAGATTTCTTCTAGAATAAGCAAAAAAAACATAATATATCTGTGGCATCATATTTTGTGAGGTGCAATGGATCGAGGCGCTGCTGCTATCAATGCGTTCGATAGTTCCACCTACGTCCATTCACATTTGTCCTCTGTCCATAATCGATTGAGTCCAGTTTTTTTTTTTCGTTTATGCAAATGAATTTCGTATGGAATCTCACCAGATTTTCCATTTACCGTTTTTTTTTCCTCTTTTCATCATTCTCAACAATAGCGATGACCTGTTTCATAGACGATGACGAGTGCGAGCATCATATTTGACTCATTTTCTTTTCATAGTTTAAGTTAAAGTACATTTATATGAATAAGTATTTGTATAGAATTATTAATATCAACGTATTATTCTACTTCTATTATTGATCGACTGGTTTAATGGCGCAGTTACTGTCTGATCTTGGTATTATACAGTAATACAAAGCATTAAATATTATATAAAAATGCTATTTGAGGGAAACATTCTCGAATACCTCAAGCTATACCTCAACTATACATCAAAAATATGCTTAATAATGTAGTCTAAACGAAAAAAACACTAGTGGAATGGATCACGTCATGCTTAATTTGAAATTTTATCCTACACCTGTGATGATGATGACGTAGAAGATGTTACATATTCAATGAAATCCACTACGCATTTTCTATTGATTTTAATGTTTTTCTGTAGATTAAAATAAATAAACAACTTAATACATAGACGTATACATAATTGTTTTTTTAAGCTTAGAATTTGAACAGCTTAAAATGTTTCGTGAAGAGTCGGATGATTCACAAACGTTTCAATTCCCTCCATTTTCCTCCAATGAAACGATATGTATAACCGGTTATGCATAGAATAGTCGATGATTTCTTAATGAATATTATTCAGACAAAGAACAATTTATCACTATTGGTTTTGTTGTGAGCTGAGTCTTGTTGAATGCTTTTCTTTTCCAGCTTTCCAGAACCTATTCAGAACAGCTGACATCTTTTCGTAAACGTTTTTGATCACAAATAATCAATTGAACTCATAGTGTTATACGGTAGTTTTATTTTTTTCGAAGCGATCCACATTTAGCAAGAAATTTGTTGTGTTCAATTCCGCTGCTGATAAAAACGCTAGAATTTGATTGATTCACGTTTTCTCCCTCTACTCTAATTAAATTCGTAATGATCAAAGACCACTATGACGTTATTTTTTCTGGAATGTTTTCAATTTTTAACGCCAGTAATTCATCAAAATCATACATTTTTAATTGAAAAATAGGTATTCGATCGATTAGCACATTTTGAGGGTGAGCAAGGACGAGAGTGGTCGGTTGGTACGAAGAGGAGCGCCATTCGGTGCCGTCCGAACGCGATGCGATAGCGCGCCCGACTTTAGTTCTTCTGAATCGACCGTGAATTCCACACGAAAGCTTAACTATTCAGCTTGCAGTACTACCACAAAGTACTGAACAAGTTATCAAACTGTATCTGTGTCGTATGGATAACTGATGTAGTTAGAGCGATGTATAAATTGATGTGGTCAAATCATTCTTTTCCTAAAATTAGTACATTAGTTACCTCGCAACCTCTCATACACTCATGAAACATCCTATCATTACCGTAATCTGATCGCTAAGATATTTCTTTATTTTCTGTTTTCAATGACCAAAGAACGACAAAGGTTAGGTAGTAATCAATACTATTAACTCTTTTTAATGACTCGAGAGTTCTCCTTGACATGGAAAAGTCAGGCTCACCACTTTTTTTCGCCATCGGCTTTTTTTTGTTGGAACTAACTTTTTTTTTCAAGTCATATATTTGAATAAATAGATTGTTCATCACATTCATTTATATTCATCGAATGAAAATCATAAATAGTTGTGAGAATGCGTTCGTATGAGGATTCTGTGAAAATAATGTACAAGTCTGAGGTGGTCGTTAGTGAGGTAAGTGATAATGGACTCCCTTGAAAATCAAGTAGATATTCTCAAAGCTGTTCCCTTCCTTTCTTCTTAGAAAAAAATTAAACTATTCTTATAAGGCTGTTTCATATGGGAATGTATCGAGCAGTACCGCAGTATAGCTGTCATTATTGATTTTCGTACAATACTTGCTTGATGGAAACAAACCTTTCCGGATGAGCGATTACTTTTTACTCAATGATTTACTTACGATGTAGACTCATTGATTGCGAGCCGAGGATTCTTCTCATACTAGAAGCTCAAAAGGTTTTCTTGAGTAGTGAGTTTTCATTTTCTACATTCTTCAAGTTTTTCCTTTGTCCTCAAATTGTTTCACTTAAAAAACAAATTCGCCATTCCGAATGTGTGACTATCACCTACCGACTGATGTACTTATGACGTCACAGGCGCCTTATTTAATGTAAGCCTCCAATTTTATCGATAATGTCCTTTAGTTGTTTCTTTTTTTTTTGTTCTCCTCACTAAGAGCACATTTATTCATCTTTTAACAGCTTAATTTCGTCATCTGCTTGCTGATGTTCTACAGCTTTTTTTCTCGATCTGCAGCTGCACATTTCTTTGTTTTTATTTGCCTAGCTTTTTTCTTTGTCGAAATTTTATCAAAATTACTAATCTGAAAATTTTTCTCAACGGTTATTTTTTCGCACTTTTTTGGAGTCACATTCTGAGTGAAATTGGAGGACCATTTCAGTATAGTCGAAAAAAAATTCACAGATTCTCTTGATTTTAATCAAATTTCTTTCTACCTCGTCTGCTTATACAATACAATATTGAAAAAAAAAAGATCACTAAGAAATTATGAGGACCATACCGAGTCAAAACTAACCTTAACTAGCGTCTACTACTCGTAAATATATTATGTTATTATGATTGTATCATATAAACAACAATTAAACGTAATTGAAATGTATAACATATGAGAAGCTTTCGAGTTCCTCAACTCCTTATACGTCACGCATTGGCTTTCCAAATGACCTCGTGGAGATGGTCGAGGGCTATTCTGCTCTTTACGATGAGTTGATTTGAATGACCTATAGAAACTCGCTCATACTGCTGATCTGATCATATTACTTTGGACGCAGTTTACGGAATCTCATGGAATGATGGGTTTGCCAAGGCTGGATTAAACTCGAACCACCGTCGACGTAACACTGTTGTTCCTCCCGAGATATAGCTAAGTACACTTTAAAATCAACACTTACCTATCATATGGCGTTTTTGATAATGACGTTTTTGCCAATAGAGTTAAAATTAGAACTCATTACAGAAAAAAAAGCATGAGGTTAGTTGATTCACTACAAATGATCAGTTTGTAGCATTAAAAAGGACAAAAATATTCTATAGAGTCACTTTGTTAAGCTATAAAATGTTAAAAGCTGAATTGATAACAATTGTTATCAGTAAGCTTATGACCTTCTCTTTCCAAACTTTTCATATCAAATTTTTATATCATTATATTGTAAAATAACTTCTATACTACTATCCCTCGAAAGTTAACTCTTCTCTGAGGATCACCTCCTGAATTTCAATATCGACTCCTGAAAATTTTAACAACAAATACATTTTTAATTGCATTCATATGTATCATACTGTACTTTTTATTGCTAGTGTAGTTGCCCTTTTGATGTCGGTACGGTTTGATCACATTTATGGCTTACGGCTTCATCGCTTCAAATTGTAAGCCTTTACAGAATCGATTAGTGCTAGAAAAAATTCATCAGTATAAATAAATTTGTTTATAAAACAAATAACCAGTAAACAGTAATGATACTTGGCGTCTTACTATATTGCTTACGTCATCTAATCAATGAGGAACAGCAATCCTCACAAAAAAAACTTAGAAAATCTCTCACTCATTCGTTTTTTCTTTCGACAGAATTTTGACGCCACATTATTCTACCTCATATATAATGTGGAATACCTCATTTTTCTACCATATTGTTTACTATTTACAAAATTCACCGAACAAAATATTAGTTGATCGTTTTAGGCCGTCAATAAACAAAACACTCTATATTTAATGTAAAAATTTTATTGTATATCTTAGAGACAAAAAAAAACATTGACAAATATTAATAGTATCGAAAAATCAATAAGTTAATAAACCTAATAAAATCAATAGGTGTTCAATATAAATATTAAATAAATATAAATGTATGAAATGATATACAATAGGAAACCTACCTCATGTATCGAGTGAAAATTTAATAACTGAAAACGTTTCATCCTCAAAAAAGAGGAAAAAAAACAAAAAATGCCATCATTTTGCTATTAGGACATAAGCTATACATAGAAACATTTTTAAATATAAACGTTAGCTAATAAATGTATTCAATAAAGAAAGTGTTGATCAGAAATCGTTTATCTGATAAATCCTTATGTGATTACGGTAACTTTTTACTATGTTATTACTTTTACATTGAGGAGAAACCGATTTGGAGTCTAAACAAGTTGATCAGATTGAAACAATTCCACATTATAAGCTTAATCTGAAATGGTAAAGTTCTTATCCTACTGTACCGTAAATTCATTACAGTAATCAATATGCTAGTCATCTAATTGGTCGATTTGATATTTTCTTGACTGATGACGATTCTTAGTACCGCCCTATTGTCGACGACAATGAATTCATTGAATTTTTCCATTCATTTCCAAGCCTAAACCAAGGTGGTGACATTAACGTCATGACATTTTAATACTGCTCTATAATCACAGGTCTACCTCTATTGCTTACTGTTTAGAAAAAGAAAAAAACAACAGAAAAAAACAATATTTTTGCTGTGTATTATTATATATGTTAAGTGTATACTGTAGATTTATTGATTTTTTCTTGATAGTCAATCATTTCTATTTTTCTAAAGTCTTTAGGAATTTTAGGATGAAGAAAATTTTTTGGAATGAATTTTTTTTGAAAAAAACCGATGTCGTAAGAAAATACTTATCGTCCAACTAATATTTTATACAGTAAAAAGTTAATGCTTTTATTTTACCTTTTTTTCCTCATCTTTTTTTCCTCTTGAAAATCCTCAGTAATAGAAAATGAGCTGATTATAGAAATGATTCTTATTGATGATGTTGAGCTTCTTCTCAATTCACACAGACTGATAAAATAAGATCTGATAAGATAAACTAAGACACCATCATTACCGTAATTAAATCTCTTTTTCGTTCTCGATAAAGTTCATTTGCATTTTTAACCTTTCACTAAAAATGAAAATATCATCTCATATTGATTGAGGGATAGTGACGATATCTTGTATGAGTTGAAATTTCACGTGTTCTCAGTTATTCCACGATAGAATGATGCTGAAATAACTATGTCAGAGTGTTAGCGAATCATGTAGCTCAGTGGTAGAAGGCGACGCAACACTTTACAGACTACGGTTCACTTTCTTATCGAGTCTACCGAACTATGATTTTAAAGAAACGAGAAAAATCTAAAAGTGTAAGCTGAGCTGACACAACGTTGTTTTTTTAGCCTGACTTTTTGTATAGAACAATTTCGCACTGAATCACCTCATGATTATGCCTCAAAGAGGAATCCCACAACGATTGATCAACGCCGGAAGCTTATTGTGTTCAGTCAGTGCGAAATGCTCTTTAACTATTCGTAGTTTTTTTATCCCTATCACATTTTCTTAGGCTTCATCAGACATCAAATTAAGTTTTTTTTTCGCAACTAATCTTTCTTTGTATTTATACTTCACCGCAAACTAATCAATAGTCAAAATATACAACTTGAAATGTACAAAAAAAAACAGTTGATTTTTTAAAAATTTTAATAAGATTGAAGTAAAACTTATATATTTTTGATAGAACACACCTGCTGGTTTTTCGATTTTTTTTTCTGTAGAAAAAAAGATTTCGGGGAGCGTTAAATCTATAGCTATTGATTGTCCAACTATTAATGATGGAATTTGAGTGCATCACGTGAGGATTATCATATTTTCCTCAACGATTATAACCAATTTAGTCGACTAATTTTGACATATAACCCAAAGCTAGACTTTTCTTCCAAACAATGGTAATTATTATGCGGATAAGCAGTGAGGCAGTCCATCCTCGTGTAAGAGTTTGCTGTGAAGCATTCGGTTGTCCTCATGTTTTCTCATAAGGTGTTTGAATGTAAGTAGTCTATACCCTCAGCAGTCCTTCACCATCCCAATGCTCCTGATTCTTGTGAATAATTCTATCACTAATTCACCGTCCTTGAATGATAAATGACTTGAAATGTCTCGATGAGACCTCGAACTTGGATGCACCTATTCAAGCTTGCGTATCATTGCTCCTGCCCCTTTTACCACTGAACTACACAGCGCTTATATTTTTGTTTAACTTAATTAAAAATTTTATGAGAGATGTTCCAAAAGTTCGTTCAGTTTCAATTCATCAGATACACATTGTCAGTACAGCACGTTTTTTTCTGTACTGCTATTCCTTGGATGTAGTGAAACCATTCTAGAATAGTTTGTCGAAGATGAAATGCATGTTCCTCATCAGATCATTACCCTCAGCTTATTGCGTAGACAATGGGTACAGATGAAATGGTGTTTTATTTTCTCCTAGCTTTGTTATTGTATATTCTAGCTATATCCAATGCAAAAACTCACAATAAATATCGATTGATTTTCATAATGATGATGATCTACGTCCAGATTGACTTTCGATCAATCATTGGCTCATCATCATTGGCTTTTTTGTACACTACAGCTACAGTATGATAACATTCAAAACATTTATTTCTTCACAGTTTTGCACTCCTATTAGAATAAAAATATTTGACTTTAAAACAAACAAAAAAAAGAAAGGTACACGCTTAAATGTTTTCACATTTCAGGAATCGTACGAAGAAATGAGCAGAAGAAGTTCGGAGGTATCATTTTCGCAGAAAATTCATAAGAATGATAACAGCTCAATTAGTGAAACTGTAGAAGAGAAACGTCATATATCATCAACGTCATCTGCTTCGCTGAAACTTACGGTAAGTCTACAGTAATCCGATTAGATCTACTTCACATAGTGCTACCCTCTACAGTATGAATTATGCAGTAATAAATTAAGATTTATTATCAATCCTTCAGTAATAAAAGGTGACAATTCAAAAAAAAAGAGGTTCAAATCAGCTTTTAAACTGAGGTCTTTAATCTATCACTCAAATGGGCGATAGATTTCTTAAATCAACTTGTTACTACTTCTTTTTGTATTGAAATATTTTTTAAGCTTTACCTTAGCTCCTACTGTGTTCAAATCAGTTTCAGGAAAGGAATATCGATGAAACTTTGACACCGGCTGAAGAAATTAAATATTCAGCAGCGGTTGTAACACGTCCACCAAAAGAGGCTTGTTTTTTTTTTCTCAATCGTCAAAAAAGTCTTTCAAATTTTTACTTGTAGTTATGTTTTTACTATTTTTCCTCTTAAATGAAGGTCACCAATTGCTCTAATAGGAGGTGTTTTTAATATCACTCTATAGTGTTCATAATAAAACTCAAAACCTCAAACGATACTCAAACCCAAATCTGATTGAAATACGCTGTTATCCATTACATTACACTATTGAAGACCTCAGAGGAAAAAATTATAAACCATTAAAATATATAAAAAGTAAAGATGGTCGCGAGAAAAAAAATTTGCATATGCATTTCTATTAAGCATTTATTTTCTTCTATTAAGAAAATCCTCTCGGATTATGTTTGTTGAGATCACTTTGCTACATAAATATACCGTATCCTTGTTTTTTATGACCTAAAAAACCATCAGAATCAGTGCGAAAATAGTGTTAGAAAAAGGAGACGTAGAGAAACTTGTGCTTCAGCAAGATATTACCTTCTTAATTGCTTTCCTGTTGTTCCTCAGTTAACTCAAACTGCAGTAAGTTTATGTGACGTGGTGTGTGCAAGAACACTGCTTAGTGAACTTCATTTGCTTAAAATATATGAAGTTAAGTTGATTCAGATTATTCATGAAAGTGTTTGACAAACAAGTTAGCACTATTCACGACTTGTGCTCAATAGCCCCTAGGGCGTTCTCATTAGCGGATTGTATATAGGCTATTTTCTTGTGATTCCCCCGCTTGCGATTCATTAAACGTTCCGTAGAATGCAAATACGTCGATGATCTTTGATTTATATCTTACTTTTGTCACGGGTACAAATCTGGATATTTGCTACGCTGTAGTTTTCTAAGGCTTTTAAGAATCGACTCAAATTCCTGGGTGCATGAGAATCGAAATCCTAGGAGTGCCGTGACAGAAAAGTGAACTATGCCGAAGATATGAGACTAAATTTTAACCTCATTTCTTCTTTAATACCTCATATTATTGAACTACCTTCTTTCAGATTTAGTGCTAAGCCATTTGCTAGATTTTCTTCATTATTTCTTCGACGTAGCTATTGATTATGCATAACTTATGAATGAATAATAATATTCACGATGTAAATTGAGGATTGAGTGTGAAAAATAGTGACATTTTTCTTCGGAATCTCCATCTTTCCACTCAGACGTACTATGATTGCTGTTCTGCTACAATATTTCTTGCCTACGAATCAGTTTTTTTGTGCTGCTAATGATATCAATGAAAAAGCAGGAAGCGCCTTTTTTTCGGGTCCATCTACTTCCACTGCTTCGTTATCACCTCCCGGTTATCACATAGAATTTCTATTAGTGATATTGAAAAAATATTGTAAAATCAATGTTTTTACGACCGACTAAACACTTCAACAATTTAAAAGTTCAGTGATAAGGTGATAATTTTAATTCAAGTGTTGTTTCTGTGGTTGAAGACGACCTCTGAAAAAATACCAATTCGGTTGAATTAAATGTCCTTCACTATGTACTGATTTGACTAAAATCGTATTACACCTTTTAACGAGGTACAGTTCTATCATGCGAACTCACTCGAGTTCGCGTACATTATCAGTTTCAGTGTATCAAATGAGTTTCGATTGTGTCATAGTACTCTGTTAGAAGTCACTGAGGTACCATTTGTAAACCGTAAAATGCGAACCTGTTCAGCAATTAGTGTTCCAATTTCTTTTGGATAATCCAAAAAACTTTTTTCACTTGTGAACATACGGAAAGTTTCAGCGATTTCAAGTACCGATACTGTATAGAGCAAAAGTATACAGAGGGATGAGTTAAAAGCCGAAGAAGAAACTCTTTTAAAGTTGCTAACAAGCCTTTACTGTAAAATATGTTATCACTAGTTGCTCTTCTCCAACAACATCTCAAAGAAACTCTATTACTTTTAATCAGCATTTCCCTCATTATCACCTGGCTTATTGAAAATCCTACGTTCGTCCAAGATTTTCATTAAAGTAACAACACCTAGACTTTTATGTAACGCTACTACTAACACGATGATACCCTTATCATTCTGTGTGATAAGGTAGCACACCAAAGCGGAATTCTGCAAGATGCGGGTTCGTCATCCGCGTAAAAGTGCAGATTTCCTCATTAACTCAACCACGTACGATATTACAGGATAGAGACTGTTCTAGTACTCAAGTATTGATTTTTCCTTTACATTTTCTGTTTTAAAAAAAAATAAAAGTTCAAATATACGTTCAATTGAGTAGGGCATTGCAGACGAAAACCGCATTGCCGATGCCTGACGCAAAATCAAGAAATACGAAACGTGACACTCAAATGTCATTCGACTTAAGCAGTGACGTTTACAAGCAGGTGATCGGCTGCCAATTAAACATGTCGGACCGTGACCAGCAAAAGCTAAACAAGGACCTCCAGGTGATAGAAATTTATTACACTATGCTTTTTTGCTTATTATCGATTGATTTTTCGTTAATTAAAAAAAAACAACAACATCCTTATAAGCGTTCGGTAGTACAACATCACTCTTATGTTCTTCATTAGTTACATTGCATGCAGTGCTTCAGCTTACTAGATTGTTTACGTTTTGTTTTAGTTGAATTTTCTGGATATTTTCGGCGAACCAGATCCACAGTACCATAGTATCGCTTGTGTATGGACAATGAGTTATCGAGTAAGTGTTGATGTTCATCTACAGTAATACTCAGACAATTTCGTTATCGATTACTTAACAATAATGGAATTTGCGTGGTAGAAGTAAGAATGTGAAAGAATGTGCGGTTTTACCGTCACTATAGAATAGAATTTTATTAAAGAAAAAAGAATAACAATATTTTTTAATAGTAACCGTACAACGAAAACGACGGTTAATGAAATTTTGTAAACAAATCAATAAGAGAACAAGTGAGATGAAATTAATCCCACCTCAACAAACGTCTAAGACTTCAGAAGATTTATTACTCAGTCGTAAACATTTTCATTACTAGTCAAAGTGCAACAGAACACTCAATAACTTTAGTATAAATTAAACGATCTGTAAGTTTCCTTAAGCTTATATTCATGAAAAACATTGGAATTCTCCTCATCCGGAAACACATCATCCGTATATTCGTCTTGAAGATGATTGAATTCGAGATTGATCTACACATCGATTCAAGAAAACCCGTCTTCATCAAGTCACTGCTGCTTATCTTGTCAGACTATTTTGTTCCAGCACAAACCTCTGAGGGATGATACTCTTAGCTGGCTTGTTAGCTTCCGTATCCCTACGTTAAGGGCCACTAATTACAGCTTATATCAAGGAAGTCACTTTTCATCGATTAGAGCATAAACCCACTGACCGCATAAGAGTACAATTTATTATTTATCGATTTTAATCAGGCAGCATTCACAATGCTACTAAGTGCTTACAAAATCTGTTTAATAATAAACTTAGAGGGAAACAATAAGAGGGAGAACAATGAAAATTCTTACGGTAGAATTCAAGGCTTAATTCTAACTGATAGTAAAATATCCAGCTTAGTGTAAGTATTTTCGAGTTCTATTTGATATCAAGAAATGATCTACTACAGAAAATTGAACTCAACATTAAAAAATCGTTCAGATTTTCGAACTCACAAGAGTTTACTGCTACAAATTACTCACACTTCTTCTTAGCTTACCAGTAGCGTTTATTGCTGGACTGATTTTCGCTGTGTTTTCATTTCTAAGGATTTGGGTTTTACAGGTTTGTTGTTATTTATGAAACTCAAAAATAACGAATATAAACATATTTACACATGTAAATATCTGAAATTCCTCTAGTTATCGCTTTGTGAGTCCTTTTAATAAAATTCATAAAGATAATTTTTTTTCTAGCTTCTTATCTAAAACAAAGTGGCTTTTAAACGTTTTGATAAGCTTTAATGATGTGTTTATCGAGCATGGAAAAATCAACGCCATTACAAACTATTGATTTTTACAATATACGCTAAAAATCAATACGCATAGTTTCTATAGTGTTTTCATTTACGATGTAATATTTCATAGTACATTGCAAATATTTTTAATGTTCAATTAATTCGAGTTCAATTAGTTAACGATTTTTAGGTGAAAAAAATTGCGTCATTACTTCATTTATACTTAGTGCTATGCTTTCTATTGAAATCATATGTATCGATTTAGACGACTGACTAGTATAAATGTGTTAGTGTTGCTGTTAATAATGTAGATACAAATGATAAAAATATAGAATCTATGAATGAAATATTAAGTTGTTCTGTTGAAATGAAAGCTGTGCTTCAGCCAATACTGGTGATTGTGCGTGTGCTGTTGAAACAGCTTCTTGATGTTTGGCCGATGTTCCTCATCTACATTGTTCGCCCTCTCTTCTATTCTGTTGGCGCTGTTTTCAGTACTGTACGTCTTCATCGTAGCGATGGACCTATAATAAAAGAAATATGGGAAACCGTTTAATGGTCCAATGAGAATCCGAACTTTCAAGCCGTTCTTTTTCCATCAAACCTAAATACTCACTTTTATCAGTGATTCTGTTGATGAGATATCGATTTTTTTTTGACCTTATCTTGCTACCCTTTTCTTTAAGGTGGAAAAAGAAACTCATTTTATAATAAAAATACTTAAATTTTGTCCTCATAAGATGAACAAGCATTTTAGAAAAATGTTCTCCATACACTCATATCTTTTTCCTTTTGAAAACATTGAAAGGATGAGAAAAATATCATTACATTCATATCGTTGCAATATACCGTATTTCGAGAACACATCGAAAACTTTACGAGATTTGATCTACCTAATCAATTTCGACTATATTTCTCCTTTTTGATCTTTTTTAACGGTAAATACTTGATTTATTTTCGTTTTTTTTCTTGTTAGAGCGTGTAATTTATATATTCCACACCTGTTTTTCAATTCAAAAATGAAAAAAGTACGAAGCTTATTTGATTGATCGGGTAGATCAAAACTGCGAAACTGGTTACTCACGCTGTTTACACTTCATTGTTTATAGAAAGAGAAACAAGGCAAAAAAAATAAATTTTTTGTTTGGAATTCAGATTATTTATTACTGTTTACTGCTTTGTTTACTACTGACAGTAAATCGTTTTAAAAGCAATAAAGATTGAGACAGTTTTTTTTAATTTACACTTAAAAATTACTTGTATTTTCAACAATTTCGAAAATACATAACTCGTGAAAACAACATGAGAAGGATAATAATTGTATAATGTAAAATATGCGGACAAATAACTCTTGGTGAGTTATGATGTGAGTTGTGAGTGATGAAAAATCGATACTACAGTACTTATTGTCACTCGGATCTTTTCAAAAATATGTGATGAATAATAATTAATAATGTAAAACATCCAATGTTTTTTTCATTTTTGAATTAAAAAACAGGTGTGGAATATATAAATAACACGCTCTAACAAGAAAAAAAAACGAAAATACTTGA
>KN716184.1:15496-33279 GCA_000816705.1 Dictyocaulus viviparus
CCCGGGGTCGGTAAAATTGTTACCAAGGTTTCTTGGTTAGATAACTGGCACTGACTTGGTGAAGATTTGTCAACCCAGGTCTTGTATAGACCAAACGCGCATCCAACCACCTCTACGATATCAGGTTGAACATGAATGCGGGGGCGCATCCCACCACAAGGGATTGATCAACGCCAACAATTATCTTATTATTATTATCCCAAGAACTGAAGAGATATATTATAACTGAGGAAGGAATTCTATCAGCTTAACTAGGCAATTGAACATAAAAAATCGACATACAGTAAGAAATCAATAAGCAAAACAATTGACAACAGAAAAGATTCACTCGCTGAGTTAGAATATGTCAATTCAAATTGCATGTCATTTCCATGGACGTGTCAAATAGTACTTTGTGACCTACGCTAAGCACGAGGCTATCCAGATTGCAGTTACGTGTTATTCTATTAAACATGAGGTGAACATCATTAGAATGAGTGTACAGGGAGGAAATGTAATACCTCTTAACTGTAGCTAACAGAAAATGCTTTTTCCCTCATTCTTTGTTTTGCACATCACCACTATTCGTGATAAGTACATTTATCATTTAACCAAAACTGAAAAGATAATCAATGAGTTGCGTAGCGCTGTGGTAGCAGAGGCTACATTGACATGTGAGCTCGATACCGTGTACATGGATTAAATATCAGGTGGAGATTAACTGATCTTACCGTTCTTTAAGGGGGTGGATTGGTATCGGAATGACCTCGGAAGATGGACAATAATGACTAGGCGTAAGAGTGGTTCTATTAAATTATACAAACCACCTACATTCAAACATAACTGTAACACCAACGCTAAGAATTGGTGGCTCATAGCCAGAAGGAGCTGACGCAGTGTAACTTAATATCGAAGAGGTTCTATTTATGGAGTCATGGTAAAGTAAATTTCTCCTCTCTAATTTCTTCTATAAGCCGAGCAATAGAGCAGTAGAGCAGTTCGACATCGATTTTTCATATTCTTACATATTCGTACAGAATGAAACATCTTCACTAATATCAACGTGAGCAGTCATAAATACCGTAATACGTTTAGCTTATAGATATATCATATGACCGTTCTATGCTAATTGACTTTTTGTTTACTCTTTCAACAAACAACAACAACAACAACAAGCCGTTGAACGTGAACGTGAACACGTGCATGAAAAAAATATTTGCATACATTATTTTTTTCTCATAAAAAGTGGTAGGGAATAAAATATTATTATTAAGAAAAATTTATAAAAACATCAGATTTATCGATATAATAAACGGTGTTAATGGAATTTATAAGCATTTTTTTTTTTGATTAAGTCATTAATCTCTTTGATTCTCGTGTTTGTTAGAAAAGTTCATAGATGCATAATATATAAGATTATTTACTTTGCAATATATTATAATTCGGTTACAGTTATAATAGATCAACAACGAAAAACGTCTGGAAACTCACAGAATCTATCAAAAGCTGATTATTGATTTCCGTCATGCTCATGTTGTTCAGCAACAATCACGTCATTGGCTTATTTTGTTCTTTGTATCGATCGTCATTGGCTTATTTTTGTTCTTTGTATCGATCGTCATTGGCTTATTTTTGTTCTTTGTATCGATAATTAATCAATTAATGCTTAGTGCTTTGATAATGAAACGTTCATTACAGTAATTTAGTCGTTCAACAGCTACTCAAACTGCTTAGTGGACTCGTCAGCACTGACTATCTTTACCTTATCATTTGATAGAGAGAGAGATCAAAAATCAAAACACCATGCATAATTCAGTTGTATTGTCAATTAAAAAACTGTTATTTTATTAGATTACTTCTGTAATTATTACAATTTTCCAGTTATGTACTAATGAACCTTACCTCATTTATTTTCATTCAACCTCATCTAAAAAGAAAATGAAATACACATCATCACTGACTGATTTCTGTAGAATGTACTATGCATACGTTTCTATCGTGATTACAAGCAAGTGAATGAGTGTGAGTTCAGTTGACACATTGATGTGAGGTCAGATACCATCGAGTTAACGCTTAAAATCATAGACTATTCGGTAAAAATCTAACAGCTTTAAAAAGATTAAAGTTATGGTGATCCTGACGTCGAATTTGATCAATACGTGTAACATTGCGTTACCTTTCACTATTACAGCACTTTTCCCTCTCAAACTCCTAATAGCTCCGAAGAATTCTGTTACCTCCTGCAACCCCTTCTGAATTCAACAATGCTGCACAAGAAATAATCATCGTCTTGATTCATCATTGATTCGTTATAGTTCATATACAGTTGAAGAAGAACATTATTCAACTTCAACAACAGTGAAGAGTGCCATTGAATCATGACGTCATCAACATCATTACAAAGAAAGCAACACTGTCGAAATGTCAGCCAAAAGAATTTATTAGAAAAATATCATTTTAATGATTTTTAAAAATAGCTTTATTATTTCAATTAGTATAACGTGGACGAATAAGTGCAACTATGATGAAGGAGTAAGCATAGATATAAAATATTTATAATAATCTTGTCGGAAAAAAAAACATGAAAATCAATTAGTATCTAGAAAAGTTGTTTTTTTTTTCATCCCTCAATTGAGCTATCCCTCCTCAAAAACTGTTTTCCATAATATTGATCCTTTCCTGTATTTTCCTCTTTGAATTCTATTTAATCAATTTTAAATCGTGTGGTTAACATTGAAATTTGAGGAAAAAAACTTACATTGTATTATAGATGTAACAATGCTGAAATTTTCTTAATGAATAACCTCGAAATAGTAACGATTAAATATGAAATCTAATTTTTATTATTTAATGCTTCACTGTTTTCTCATTCGGTATCTTATCAACGGGCCGCAGTGATGGAGGTATTATAGTGACACGATGCATCCCTGAATCAGTTCGCTACAGTTCTCCAGGCCTCATCCCTCCGTTATTGGTAAATTGGTATCGGAGAATTCATTAGTAAGATAACTAACTCTGACTTAAGCTAGAGGATGGTCGGCTGGAGTCACTGTATAGACCAGGTTCACATTCAGCGACCTCCATGATATAATGTTGAACACGAATGCGTAGGCGCAAGGGATTGATCAGCGTCAAAAGTTACCTTATCATATCCTATCATCATTCATCCGTCAATGGTTTCGATCTGGTAAGTCAACACCTGAATTACATCTAGTTAAGTTCATAATACGCTATAATCCGATGCATAGAGAGAAGCAGTAATTGGTAAGTACAATAGATCAGACTATTGTAGATGCGGGTTCGAATCTGGCCTGAGGGACCAAGTCTTGCGACTAGCTCAGCATCATCACGGATATGATAATATCATTACGAATCATCTTAGTTGATAAAAACTAGAAATACTATAAGAATTGTAATTTATTTGAAACCACTTGTGTTAACATAACGATCGATAACATGAAACTGTTGATGGTACGTTTGAATACCTCAAGCTATTCATGAAATCACTGAGGAACGAATTTTATTTGTTAAATATTATTTAGGCAAAATACCTCTTTTAATTTTTCATGAGGAAAAAGTCCAGTGAAATCAGTTCATATAAAAATTCATATATCCATTCGATGAATACAACTGATGAGTTTTTTTTTTACAATGTAAGAATGTTTCATTAACAATTCATTCTCTAATTTGCATAATAATAAAGCTCTTACGATGACCAAATATTGAAAATTATGCGAATGATCGAAAAATACTACAAAATAATAGAAATATTTTTATTTTATTCTCCAACATTCCTCAAAAATTGTTACTTAGTGAAAGTTTAACTTTTTATGATTCACCAGCTCTTCTACCAAGTATATTGAGTTCACAATGAGGTTTTCTCATAGAATCGTGCCCGAATTCAGAAACTTCAATTCGGCTATTTTATCTTTTGTTATGTTTTTAATTTTGTTTTATCTTAAGCTTATTCGTTGGAATCGTTCACTGTTCGAATATTGACTATTAGTAGTATTATTTTCGTTAGCGTCCATTGTAAGCATATCCTCAATATTGAAGCAGTCAGAGATAAAGCCAATACGTATGAGATGTGCATGAGGAGCAAGGAGGCGGGAAATCCCTCTAATCATAGAATTGTTAATAATTAGACGACGAATAATTCAAGCAGCTGCATTTATTTCCACTACCTAAAAACTTACTTTCACCTTGAAAAGTATCATAAATATTCATACTAATAACATAAATCTATTCCAGTATCTACTTCTTGAATTTGTTCACTTTTAAGCTTCGCTATTTCCGCTACAGAAAGAGTTCGAACCGACCTCTATCTCTAGAAGCCGTGCTCTTCTAAGCTTCGCAATTTCCACTACAGAAAGAGTTCGAACCGACCTCTATCTCTAGAAGCCGTGCTCTTCTAAGCTTCGCAATTTCCACTACAGAAAGAATTCGAACCGACCTCTATTTCTAGGAGTTGCTCTTCTCTCAGCTTCGATATTGCCATTGCAAATAGAGATCAAATTGACCTCTATTTCTAGAAACTTTTTTCTTTAAAGGATTGATTTAATTCACTCTGCTTTTCTACAGTCTACCAGTAAAGACCTCATATGACTTATTTTGCGATTGAAATTGCTATTCTATTAATACAATTCTACGGAATCGCTAGTAACGGCTCTATACTTTTTCTGTTCGCAAAGTAAGTTAAAATATTAAATAAATAATATATTTTATATTTTATATTCTATCAATCATTTATTTTTATTAAGAGAGAAAACTCTACTTCAAAATTCCTCAAAGAGGCTAGTGTTTTTCCTAGCGACAACCGATTTTCTTCATGCTGTAACAAGTAAGACATTTTCATAGTTATTTCAGTGATTGTAAGAACATAAGAGGCGCACAATGGCGTAGTGGTAAAGTTACAACAGTGACACGCATCCGAATCAGTTCGCGGCCTTACCTCAAGTCTGTCAAGCTTGCCATTTCTCCGGGGTCGATAGATTGGTAACAGAGAGATCTGGGAGTAAGCTAGTTAGCACTCACGTGGTGAAGAATGGGCAACTCAAGTTACTGTCTAGACCAGGTTAGCATTCAGTCACCTTCACGATATCACGTTGAACACGAATGCGTAGGCATAACCCGACACAAAGGATTGATCAACACTAAAGCTTATCTTATCTTATCTAAAGATTATGAAAGCCTAAAATGTCTAAATTTAAGCTTAAACTCGTCGTTCAGCTCTTCCGTATAGCATTTATCTTGCTGTATCGTGGAACCCAGTGTATTTTAATTTGAATCCATATTTTGTGATCATTTCAAGTGCACCGTTTATTATACAATTAAAAATTTATCTTACCCTCACTACATCTATTGCTGTAGAACGAATACTGGTAAGGTATTAGGTATCAATTCAATCCTCATTAGATACAGTATCCATTCATCATCATTTTAGGCCATCTACTTTCCGATCACATTCAGAATGTGGTCGACGTCTTCATATCCGGAAATATGCTTATTTTTTGGAATAATATTAGGAGTAATGGATTTTATAATGGAAATACCATTATCAACTATTAAAAATGTTCCGAATTGTTTAGCCGTCGGATGTTTTATGAGTGAAAAATTCCTCTACTATTGGGGTATCACTAATATGGTATGATTGTTTGATTTTCCTCCTTCTTGAAGAGTGCTTACGCTTCTATTTTTCACCTTTAATTTAGCTTATGGGTATCATGGTGATCGTTTTGACCACATCGATTCTATTAAAACTTCGTTTCATTCAACGACAATCAAACTCAAAGGTCATCATTGCATTCAGTTCGACAGAAAATCAATTCAAACAAGTAATCAATAGTGAATTTTATCGATTAAAAGGAGGAAAAAAAAAACTCAAGAACCTCAATGTTTAATTCTAGGCAAATCGTACTTGTGTCGGAATACTTATCATTTCTATAACATTCGTTACAATTCCAAGTGTTATCGTTGGACTTATTGAAATGGTTGTCGTTTCAACATTTGGTATACTTGGACCGTATTATTTTGTTGGTTTGCTATGTGCTGGTGAGTTACGTTATCCCTCTTTGAGTCAATAAAAATCAATGAATAATCGTAAGATATAATGAAATTTTCATTACATTTAGGTGCTTGTAACAGTGTTATACATGTGGTATTTAATAGTGAAATGCGATCATTAGCATATAATACTTTTTGTCAGAATAGAGTTATCGATTTTATCCTCACAATGACCGCTAAAATTATTTCAAGAGTTCATTTACGGTGTAACTCACAATGATAAACTGATGATTATTGTATTTTTTTATTCATATAATACATATTTACTCAAAAAAATAGCATGATTTCACTCACTAGGTGAGTTCAACGTTATCAAATAACTGTTACTAGTATAAGACGATATTTACTGAATATAAAGATTTTTTCATGGTTTTTCATGGTTTGTTGACGACTCTGTTGTTTATTTATCTAATAAACATTTCAATCAATAATTGAACTCTGTCTGAATCTCTGACTTCATTGCACCTCAGAATTTCTACAAATAAACAAAAGAAAAAAAAACGCCTTCTAAAACTGATACATCGAAAATTCAAAACAAAACATAAGTGTATTTTTATTATTATAATTGTAGTGATTGTGTTATTATTTTTGCAATAATATCACACCCTCTATAATTACGCTAAGTTGGGCCGCAAAACACAGAACCTCAGGCGGGACTCGAACCCCTATCGAACCCGATCGTAGAGCAAGCGCCTCGGTAGTGTAATGGATCAGTACGGCGGATATCTGTCAGTGCGGGTTCGAGTCCCGCCTGAGGTTCCGAGCTTTGTGGCGAGCTTAGCGCAATTATAGGTAGTGTGGTATCAAAGCAAAACGTTTCTCATCACTTTACATCTTGATCTTCTTATTGTGTAATTTTTCGACGGAGCACTTTATCTATCGATCGATAACTTCTTAAAAAAATATTTTTTGCGAGTGATTTTGTGAAATGTAAAACGAAAAATCAGTTTTTTTTTCTGTGATTTCTTTTTGCCACTGTTCTTTTTTCTTGTATTAAAATAAATTTCATATAACAGAGGATTTCATTTCCTTCTGAAATCCATGAGATTTATAGAACTTAATCAGATTCACTTTTTATTTATTTATTTTCTAAAAGCTTTTTTTTTCTTTCTTCGAGGGAATTTCACTCAAAAACTCGAAAAAGGCACTCGTCGAGTTTCATACTGATGATGTTTGGTGCTGTTATGGTTGAAATTGTCGTTGAATTATTCTTATAGAAAAATTTCTTCATATTCTAGAAGAACGAAGAGAAAAAAAAACAACTATTGATTGATTTTTCAAAAGCTCTGTTGAAGCTGTAAGAAGAAAACAACAACAACAACAACATAATAATAACAAAAAGCTCGCAAAAATACAAATTAAATAATAACAATAGAAATATTTTAATGTTACGGAAGTAATTAGCATTCAATCGTGTTGCTTTGATTTTTTTTTTTCATTTTCTTTTCTAACAAATTTAATTAAAATTCTAACCACACTGTTTTTTTTGCACCATAAAAAAAACCTCATTATTCAACAGAAGCTTAAAAGTTTTTCTATTGAATTAGTTTTCTTTCAGCTTCATAAATAAACCAAATAAATGTTATAGCGGAAAAATAAAATCACCATAAACATTACAAATATTTTATTTTATCAATTATATTGTTTCGGATTCGATAGCCGTAAGGTGTGTCCGGAAATTTGAGTGATTTGCCTCAAGCTTGGATAAACAATTTCTTCATTTGATATAGAAGAATACAATTCGAAAAAGTATGAGAAAAATGTAGAGGGAGTTATATGGATGATAAGATGAAGCGTCGAATGAGAGTAAGATGGTGCGTATGTGTGAATGAACTCGTGACTCTTCTGAGAGGTTAAATGACGAAAGAGTGAAGTGTGGAATAGAAGGACTAATCTGAAAGCTAGAATGCTTTTACATCTCAATCCAATCAGAGTGGTATGAATGATAAATGACGACGATTGTCCCCACTATACCAATCGGCACCTCATTGGAGAATGGCAAAGGAAGTAAGAAAAATTTGCTACAGGTTTTTTTTTCCTCAACTGAAATGTGGCAACCGTCGTGACCATGACGAAATGTACCTCATACGTTCCTTATGAACCTCAAACTTCAGCAGTACAAGGGATCCCAGATATTCACACCAATGCGACTTTCTCTTTCAACAAAATTATATATTTTATCAGTATTTCTCCTTTATCCACTACCTTATCCCTCATTTTGATATGAGGGAGATACTACAAAATGTTATCTATCGGAAGCATATTACGTAATATAGTTAGTAGATTTCGATGTTTTAATGTTGAACAACTTTTATTACAAAAGAAAATTACACTTCGAATAGTCATAAGTGATTAAATACATTTATAAAAAAAACAATGAACTTTAATAACAGAATCGTTAAAATTAAGAAAAGATGTTGATTTTTTCTAACGTAGAAAATACATGAGATTTTCATTAACAACTTATTCATACATAAATATATATGAGTTAGTATCAACCTCACGACAATTTTTTCAAGTTATGATGTCATAAGATCATAGAGTATATGGTAATCGATTTAAATTACCATAAGATAAAGCAGATTCTCGGTGTTAATCAGTTCTTTCGTAAATCGTCACTTATTTGACTTCATTAGAATAATGTGGGAGGTGATTAAGTGAGACTATGAGTTATGGTGAACAGCCTTTGTTGAACTAGAAAGGCTTATGCTGATACGGTCGAATTCATGAAGATTGAAATCTTGACTTGTTCAATAACGGACTAGAAACTATTGCGTACTACTACGCGATACATTCCATCATCGTTCATGATGAAGTTTTATACAGAGCAAAAAATTAATATACTTAACAGATTTTAGATAAGATAAGCTTTAGCGTTGATCAATCCTTTGCGGCAAGATGCTTCTATGCATTCGTGTTCAACACGATATCGTGAAGATGGTTGAATGCAAGCCTGGTTTATACAGTGATTTAGGCTGACCACATTTAATTACGTCAGTGCTAGTTATCTTATCCAGATTTTCTGGTACCAATTTACCGACCTTGCAGGGATGGCGGGCGTGGTAGGCCTAGGAGGTGTCTTGATCTAAGTCGGGCCAGCGTGTAGCTGCAGTACCTCCACCACTGCGTTACTGTGCTTAGGTAGAGTTGGTACTGGCGAATATCGGCATCGCATCTATGCCACTTTGTGTTACGATGTGTTTCTCTAATCGGATAAGAAGCAAATCAATTGTTTTTTGGCACCTTTGTCTATTCTAGAAACATTTTTTCTTTACTATTCATTACTTCATTTTTCGCTATATGTCATCGTTTATAGCACTGCTCATTCTTCGGCAGAACCAAATATATCTAGAAAATATAGGGCGATAGAGCATAGCGCAATGGCGCCACAGTGACACGTAGACCCGAATTGAATTACGATCACACACCAAGCCTACCAAGCCCGTCATCCCTTTGACGTCGGTAGAATCAATACCATAGAAATCTCGGTAATATGACTAGCACTGGCTTGGTAAAGAGAGGTCGATTCAAGTTACTGTATAGAACAGGTTCGCATTCAACTACATCCATGATATCACGTTGAACACGAATGCGTAGACGCATTCTGCCATAAAGAATTGATCAACAACAAAGCTTATCTTATCACACTTATATTCTAGCAAAGACAAATATGAAAGACATGAAGCTTCTTTCATTTATAGCAGTTTCGAACGTGTTTAGTGATTTTTTCTTGCAAACTCAACTATTATGATGCCATATTAAGTTACTGGCAATCAACAACGATAAACTGATGGGTGCTTCTAATGAGGAGCACCACGGTAGAACAACTTTCAGCATTCGCATGAGTCTCAACTTTTACACTCGAGTGCCATCTATTGTGCTCATTGAGGACACATATTGAGTGAATTTGAACGAAACTTATTTAAGCTTCCGTTATTCTTATCAGGTTGTACAACAATTTGATTACGACAGACTCGCTCAACTTGTCAATCTCCTCAACATCGCATGACCAAAAATCGATATTCACTTTTTACTCTGTTCAGTTCGACGTTTATACTTTACTTTGATTACATATGAATTCGTGTTATTTAAATCGAACAATAATTCATTTGAAGATGTCTTTGCTGCTTCATTTGATAAAGATTTTTTGTTAATTATCTATTCTTGCGGTTTCTCTGAATTAGATATTTTTTCCCAAACTCGATGTAACTCATTAGGCCCTATTTCTAACTCAATAATAATTCAAAAAAAAGATAAAAATAAAAATTCTTTCACATAACCAGCGTAATTAGTGAACTTCCTCTCACCGATGTAAAATATCCTTTTTATCTAAGTCAACTGCTTTTTATCCTTAATCAAAGGTGGTACGATACTGACGCAAATCTGATATGATACATTTCGGCAATTTTCATCCTCAAGATGATGAGTTAGGACAAAACTCAGACCGTTAGACAAGAAAATTTTTTATCCATGACTGAATATCGTTTGATTCTTACGGTACTAGGTTTAATCTAGTCGTGGTATACAATAAAAAATCCAGTCGAATTCGGATAGCCGATACTTTCGCTTTGTTTTGTATCTACTCACTCAATGACCGCCTATTACCTCCAAGACTCCTCACAATCGAAAAAAAAACCATTATTTAAAATGCTGTTGAAACTCTCGAAGTTTACAATGGAGCGAGGGCCTCGGTAGCGAGTGGTAGGGATGTACAGTAATATGCAAGCCCGAATCAAGTTCGAGGAATTCTTCCTGTGGAATGCTTCACTCTTATTTTCATTCTTATCGTAGTCTGATGCAGTAGCGTAGACGATGAAAATTACCAAAATTAACGTTGGACCACATGCTTTCATTTTTCAATGTCCAATTAGGGTCGTCAACGGCATAGACAATTTGATGCCCATGCTTCAATTCAAACTAATTAGTACATTTGCCCCATCAATACCTCTATGATCGTATATTTAAAAGAAAGCTGCTCTCCAGTGTTCTGAACAACGCTCCAGGAATGTTCTCCTATCTGCCTTCGATGTCGTAGTACCTGATTTTTTAACAAGCATCAAAGGTCTTTCATTAAGAACTCTTTTAGTTTTCAGTTTTCTTTCAGTTTTCTTTCATTAAGAACTTTTAATTAGTTTGCAAACCTGTTTCTCAGAGGGCTAGGAACTCGATTACTCATGGACAGCTTGGCAGTTGATCTTAAGAGTCTCCTAACCACCTCGCATGCAATTTCAAGTCGCTCGATTGCTGATTTTTGGATATATTGTAGCAAACATCCTCTATAACAGAGTATGCTTGCTACTTACACAAGACAAATATCTGTAATTAAGTGTCAAATATTACATATCATATTAATTGTGAGTTATGAGTCATTGTATCGAAAGTTAGAAAGGGTGGAGGCAAATGAAAGTGCAAATGTCCTTATTCATAAAGGTCATAATTTCGATATATTTCTGTGAATCATCATAAAAAGGTCATAGTTTCGCAAATGATTCTAGAAATTAACTTAGCTGACTATCATGACGGACTATAATTAAAAGTACATCATTTCCTCATACCGAAGTCTCCGCCCCCTCCATATATAAGCAGGTACTGTCAACATCTCCTCCATACTCTCCCTCATGCCAGCCCAATCGTCTTGCACCTTTGCCATTAAACTCGTTGTTATATCATTATATTATAAATCTCGTAGAATTGTTAGTATTAATTCTATTATGTGAGTTCTCAATTAATCGTTGTTGTAATCGTGATGTAGTATTTTGTGTATTATTTGAATAAAGGTTTAATTACCCAAGTTTGAGGTATAAGCCGCAATCAAATTAAAGACCCGCGTGGCAGGCCAAGGTACGAAGAGCTCACGAACCCGAAGAAACCTATACATATATCAACATGCGGGGTAAAACTTATATACACCTAAGTACTAATGTAAATACATGCATAAATGTACCTGTATAAGAAATAGAAGTTACCTGGATTCACACGCTTCGTAAGGTAAGTATAGGATGTCTTTCAATCGGCGATTTACCCATATTCACCACCTAAGGTAGAACCAGGCACCATAGCCACCCCGCCTAAGTTAAGATCCCTCCAAGAAGAAGATTCTTGACAAAGTTCTATACTTTTCATAATCGATTCATATCCCTCAAATTCAACGTCGTGACCTGAGCCAACGATCAATCCGTTAAACGATGGATAATTAAAGTGTTTTTCAATACAACAGATTATATTGTTCGTTACAATTTTTTGAATACTGAGACCTTATCCTAAGAGGAAAATTCTAGCGAAAAAATGTTCCCTCTAGGCAACAGAGAAAATCGAATCACTTACCACTGTGTCTTAACTCTCGTTAGATAAAAATCAGTATGGGTTACACAAACGAAGGTCGTTTGAACACATATCACACACGTAACATTGTAAACAAATAAAAAATCGATAACCAAAAACGTCAATTTATCACTTGACTCCGAATCAATCGCCCTCATTCAACTTTTGATATTCAAGCTAACATTATTCTTGAAAAAATAAACACTTAAACAGAAGTTATACTCAAAAAAATCAATAACAATGAACATGGATATATCAGATCGGATATATGTAGGTGCGAGTTCGAGTCCTCCCTAAGGTTCCTAATCCAATCTTATCTTACCTACATAGAAAATAATTGTTGTTCACTTAACGAAAAATTTGATTCGAATAGAAGTAGGATTGAGGGTGGTAGAGGAATGAGTAGGGAATTTCATATGAAAACAGTTCATACGTCGCCTCATTCATATGATCTACAAACTACGTTGTGTTTTTTTTTCTCTCTTCTGTTGAAGTAGCTTCATTGCTACATTAAGTAAACAAGCCCGTCAAATTCTGTATTACAGAAGCTTTTCATTGGTTATCAACTCCTATTTTTGTACACGATAGCTTTTAATGAACTTCATCTTCAATTCTACACTATGCTTCAGTTGGCGTTCTACAGCTCATTCGTTACAGGATCACCAATTTCATTCTATTCTTATCAGCATTATTATCTTCACTTGATTTTTTATCAGCATCAAAAGAACGACTATTAGAAAAAACTGTATAGATACCACAAAATATGAAAGTAAAGAAAATTAGCCGTCAAATTAAAAACGCGTTACTATCGGAAGTTTTGTACTCATTTTAGACTCAGTACTCATTTTATCGTTTGTCCCATCCACATAGACTCGATATCATCAATGTTGATCAGTATTATGTTCTTATGAAAACCAACAACTCTAACTCGTACCTCAGTGAATACGAAATCTAACGAAACGTATATGTACTGATTGACGAGAACTCACATCTTCCTAACTAGGCAGAAAATTTCTATAGCTTAATCGATCAATATTTTACATCTTGTACTATAAACACAATACTTGATGAATCAATAATATTCCAACGTATGGTGATTATTTCGAGTCACGGCTTCTTTATTTTTTTCATTATTCATGTGTCCTGAATATTTTTTTTTCTATTGATCTAAATATTTACACTTTGCGATACTTACGTGTTTTTTGTTCTGTCAAGTAATTTATCAACGTCATCACTGGACTTCCGCAGATTTATGATCTCTTCAACGTTCTCTTTTTCACGTCAGTCAATTTTATCGATCATAAGTTTTTTTTTCGCCCCTAGAAAAATGTTTGTTTACATTATGAGAGTGCTATTTCTCATTTCATGCCCCTCCTCATTGTTTATTTCATTGTTTATTGTGAAGTTTAGTGATAGAATTTTTTTTGAAATATTTGAAATTTCCTTTATAATTGAATATTCGCGACCTTAATTATGTAGCTTGAAATTTGAATATTCAATTGTTTATTATTTATTTGAGGAAAATTTCATAGATGCGTTCTTTAAGATGATTTCATTTTATCAAGGCGTTTAATAATATTACCATATGAAATAACGATTCATTATGCTGATCAAATATTTTCACTCATAGCTGAGGTTCTGATGGGTTATGAGTATCACTGCTGACTTGTTAACGTAAATGCGCTAAGTGAGTGGATGAAGCTTGCGCTGTACTCATCGCTACTCGGCATTTTGAGGGCGTTCATAAACACAGTAGAAGGACCGATTCGCTGCTGTAGTCTATGATAATCTGAAACAATGAAGCGAGATCATCTTTTTTCTGACATTTGACATCATTATGACGTATTTCTTAAGAGTTTTCGATGACGTCATAACTCAAACGACCTCAATTTAACTTTAGCACATCGAAAGACAATCTTCACAATGCGATAATCATGAAATAATATGTATTTAGACAACCAATAAAAATGCATACAAATCTGATAATCAGCTTTATCTACTTGTTATGTAACTTGGCTGTTTCAATTTCATGGTATTACGGTCGAGACGAACCAGATAGATGGTCCGTAGGAGAGGTAATAAATTTGAAGTACTCTACGACTTGATCCTCAAAAGTATTTTTATTTCTCATCAACTCTAGTAGGTTATAGTGATGTTCTAATATCCGTAATGATATTTGAAGTTGGTCGCAAAACTTCTAACCTCAGGCTCGACACGGTTGCGGTTGTTACTCCCACCTGAGGTTTCAGGTTTTGCGGCTAACTCAGCATCATTACGGATATTCTACGAATATTAATACATCTGACTATCAACTTACCTCAATATTATGATTTTTTTTTTGTCATAAAGAAAATCGTTGTCATGTTTATCTCTTATTTACGCAGTTTTTTGAATACATTGATACCTTATCAATACTGATAGTGCGGCTCCCAACATAATTTCCACTGAAAGATTTCAAACGATACATCGCTAATATTTAGCTGTTTACTGTTTATTTTAGTTGTTTACTTGTTGACATGTGGATGAAAATGATTTGTAAAACTCAAAGAAATCATAATGACGTGAAAATTTCTATGAAAATGTATGCGTATGTATATAGAACAAAAATATGCATATTTCGGAAAAAAGGCTTGATCTATGCTTTTTTTCCAAACAGTGGCTTCTTAATTTGCCATACAAATGTATTTTGACATTACTAAATATTTTTAATTTCTCATGTACTATTGTTCAATGTGATTATCGTAATAAGCTGCCTTGAGCATAAAGACTGCTTAAGTTTTCTTCAACAGCAAATTCTGTTTTCGTTTAGATATTTTTAAGCGTTTTCTTAAAAAGAGGTCCAATACTACTGTTAGAATTATACCTCCCCGACGCTGCACCGCTCTAACATAGCTGGGAGGTGCTCCTCGAATTTCCATTTCAACATGGAAATCTAGCCAAGGCTAAACCTATCGAAAATCGCCACCGTCTTGATGAAATAAAGTCACAAAGGAGCATATCCCTCTGACCCATGAAGGCCGCAGATTGCCTGTGGTGAAAACCATGAGGACGCTTGAGTAGGGTTATATCAAGAAATATCTAGATAGGTAAGGCTACACCAGCAAAATTTCCTTTCACCAGTGTTACCACGTGCGCAGACGACCACCATCATTGACGACAGTAGCGTGAGAAAGAAACTAATCGATAATTACTGAGGCAGGTACTACTCGTGAAGACTAGCCATCCAAGCAATATTATCATGATATCAATATTATGTTGCTTAACGGTTTTACTATCTTAATTTATGACGAGGTGAATCTGTGAGTTTCTTTAATGGGATCCAAGTAGCGCTAATTATTAATTTCATTGAGTTTGATTTACGAATAACCGTTACAATTTAGGAAAAAAAAATCGGTTCAATTCGGAAAACAACAGATATAAAAGCCTTTAGCACTTTTGAAATCCGATCAATATTGATCATTTGTTGG
Source organism: Dictyocaulus viviparus (assembly GCA_000816705.1). Lineage (NCBI taxonomy): Eukaryota > Metazoa > Nematoda > Chromadorea > Rhabditida > Metastrongylidae > Dictyocaulus > Dictyocaulus viviparus. The sequence goes on from KN716184.1 coordinate 31,327, forward strand.
AATTATTGATTGATATGCTTGGAATATGTTTAAGATATGGCCTCTTCCACAACATGTGAAATACGGAAAAAGGAATCGAACTGTCAGCCCAGGAATGATAAGCTTTGAATTTGGTGAACGAAAGGACTGCGACATACTACTGATGAATGGGAAAAATTACTGTATCTCTTAACCAAGTTTTTTTTTTCCAATATATTTCCCTAATTAGAAAAAATGCTGTGTTCAGTACAAAAATGGATGTTTCCTTTTCCTGTTCACGCTAAAAAAGGTGGTATCAATTACGTCGTCACCGTTAACGTGACAGAATCTTGTCCTAGTGGTTTTCCACAACATGGTGATAGCGAAGAATGTAAGTCGAACAAATCACTCATTTCACAGGACTCAATCGAAAAAAAATCGATAGAGCTCTTTTCTCTTGACGTTGGCTTCTTTTTTAAGATGTAAAACGTTGATCTTCTCAATATTTTATAAGCATTAATATCTAAATATTGATTGGTTTTCACTTAAGACAAACTGCGTGTATCGATTGATGGTGCGTCGATAACATCACAAACCGTATGGGGTGCTGTGAGAGCCATGGAATCCTTTAGTCAACTAATCTTCTACGATCAGAAAAAGTCAAAGGTTTTAATTTTGTGACTACCAATATTTACTTTCTATTGAGTGGGGGCGCAGTGGCTCAGTGGTGGAGGTGCTGCAGTGACACGCCGGCACGATTCAGTTCGCGTCCGCCCCACAGGCTTGCCAAGTCCGCCATACCTCCGGGGTCGGTAAATTGTTACCAGAGAAATCTGGGTAAGATAACTAGCACTGACTTGGTGAAGAGTGGTAAACTCAAGCCATTATATAGGCCAGGCTTACATTCAACTACCTCCACGATATCACGTTGAACACGAACGCGTAGAGGGAGGCATCGCGCCACAAGAAATTGATCAACGCCAAAGATTATCTTTATCTTTGTTTTTCAGTACAAAGTTCGAACTGTAGAAATTCACGATTATCCACGTTTTCCGATTAGAGGAATTATGATCGATACATCTCGTCATTATATCTCAACTAATGTTATAAAGCGACAATTGGTATGATTTCAATGTTTTCCTCCATAAGACTCATTTTTGTGACTCAAAATTAATTTCCATGATTAGCATTGATCGATGCGTCTTTATTAATCAATATTCTGGATGTTAATTTACAATTAGTGTTTGTTTTCTGCTTAGGGCTGATTCGGCTTCAGTACCTTCTGTGTTTGTTGGTAGAGAAGAATTACTTGCTTAAATACACAATACTCTTGAGTATTGCTGAAAAAAATCAATAATTACAGTAAATGATCGATTTTCTTGTCATTTGAGCATTGAGGAACACTATTCAATTCGTAGAAGAATTGGTCCCTATAAATTCATACTATTTATTACTGTAATAAATAAATAAAGTACTGTAACATAATGAGTGCATATATTAGGTTGTTGAAAATAACTATAATAATGAGTCTATTCATTAAATCCTCATTTTATCACCCTCAGTTTTTTGCTGTTTTAATTTTTTAGCAGTTTTTTTTTATTATGACAAAACTACAGTATGAATAGGACATCATGGCGATGAACAAGATGAATGTATTACATTGGCATCTGGTGGATACTGAATCATTTCCATACGTCTCACCGGCATTTCCTCAACTATCCAAAATAGTGAGTATGTTTTCTATTGTTTATTGTGTCAGCAGACTTCTACTTATCAATTATTGATCGATTAGACATTCTCTTTTGATCTGCTTTATTACTGGTGTGTTGCTTATTCTTCTTCTATCTGGTTAGTAAGCGCCAACAATAAGTACTTAGCTAAAGAACAATTCTTCCTACGTATAAAGCAATATCAGCTGCCTTGTTTTAATCATAGAATAGTGCTCGTATTGAAAAAGTATGAAGAGGTTAATAGATTGATTGAAGCTGTTGATGT